>CANXYC010107916.1:0-19222 GCA_948193065.1 Aleurites moluccanus | reverse complement strand
TTCGATTTAATTCTCATTTAAATTCTATAATTCACTCTAATGTCTATTTTCCATTGTCCTTGATAAATTTTCGGTTATTGCTTCCTGGAGAATTTAAAAAAAATTCCTACCCGATTTGGGTTTTCCACTATAATCGTTCGGATTATTACACTAATTGTCCAATTAATAATTATAAAGTCAACTATATTAATTATAGGATCTTATTTATGGATATCGAAAAATTCGGGGTGTTACAAAAAAGTTTTGATTAAAAATAAATAAATATATAAAAGACAATTCTATATTATAAGACTTTTTTTTTTTAACTTGGCATAAATAATAAAAGAAATAAAAAATTATTAAAATTTAAACTTCTAACTTTTTATATTATATGAGTGAGACATTTAACCACTAAATTATTATCCTAATGGTAATATCATAGGTCATGGGAGATATAATCTTATGGATGACTTTGTTGCATGCTCCAAAAGAGAGATGCAATTGTTAAGATTTCAATATTTCTATAAGAAATTTTTAGTTTGAATTCCATTTGGTTTATAAGTTATTTAATAAAAGTAAATTGCTAAAAAAGAAAAAAACTTCAACTCATATAAGATCTAATCTCTAATACTTGAAATTCACAATTAACTTATTTTTAGAATTTTTTTTTATGATTATACCTCAATCCTTTAAAAATATATTATAATACTCTAAATTTTTTAAGTTATTTACAATTACCGCCTTATCAAAATTATTACTTTTCAACTTTTTCACTCTTCTAATGACATCTTACATGGATTAAAAATATAAAAAATATATTATTATTTAGTCCCTCATATTTAATCTAATTAATAATTTTATTCATTCTTTTGAAAAACTAATTAAATAGTCCATAACATTTATTTTTGTTAATAAAGTAGCCTTTTGTTATTATTCAAAATAATAACACATATTTGAAAGTAAAAATACTAAAATATCCTTAATTATAAGAACAAAAATTTAAATTGATTAGTAATTTTATTAGATCCAAAATTAATTTTGGAATACAATTAAGATAATATTTTTTTTTTATTTTAGTCAAAGGAACTTAATTTTTCTTTTAAAAATTTTAAAGAAGATTTATATATTCTAATAATATAAAAAATTATATTTTAAGAATAAAAAAATTATATATGCATTTCAAAATAAATAAAATGAAAGGTTATATACTTTTGATAGTGTAGAATATTTTTTTATTTATTTATAATAATCATATTTTTTATTATTTAAAATGTATAGAATAATTTTATTTTTAAAAAAGAAATTAGGTGAAAAATTAAAAAAATTAATTTAATTTGAGTTCTTATTCAAAAGATAAGAAATAAAAATAAAAGAGAGGCAATAGTATATTAGGTTTTATAATCACATAATATACATAAGGATATTTTAATTATTTTTTATTCACTTAACAGAAAAATTAGTTATTTTAAACAAAATAATTATTTTATAACAAAAATAAATGTAAAGGAACATGTAATTTAATTTTAAAATATAAATAGAATTATTAATTAGACTAAATATGAGGAACTAAATAATAATATATCATTTATATTTTTAATTAATATCATATGCCACTCGAAAAAAAAAAAATTTTAGATGAATAATTTCATTAATGAATATAATTATGAAAAAATTTAAAAGTTTAAGGTATGATAGTTTATTTTTAAAGTTGAGAATATTTTCGGTGAATAAACTTAAAATGAATTATGAATTCCACAACAAATTAAATTTCTAAAAAGTTACACAATAAAAAGCAAGAGAATTATCAAGCTAGGCAGACAACATCCAAAACAAATACCAAACAAATTAGAAAAAGAATAAACTTGTTTTATGAAACACAAGTAGTAGCCCCATGAAAGGGAAACATGAAAATCATTGACTATCATCAAAAGTGGGTATAATGCCTCTAAAAATAGTGATTAGAAAAAAAGAAAAAGAAGACTTTGAATTTAGGTCTTTGTTCCGTTACTAATTATTTATTTACATCACTTAGATTTGCAATAAGTAGTTTTGCTATTTGCTCAAGATTTTATTCCTTTAATTTACTATATATATATATAAATAATAATATCTTAACATATGATTTTGATTATATTTCTTCATATTACTTATAAAAATTAGTGTGAATTGAATGACTAATAGATTATTCTTATGATTCTTCTTTATGGAAATATGCATGCACTTAATGATCAATTAATTGGTCTTGGATATATCTCCAAACATTCACATTTTAGCCACTTGTGTAATTGTAAATAAATGTCATAAGTGTGAACCGTCCCCCACACAGGTCTTTTTTTATACATTCTTCACTATGCACATGCACGCTCTAGCTATTTCCACTTTTGTTTTTTTCTATTACATTTTTCATTTGTATACAGCTAGCTTTTTTAACATTTATAACCCAAAAACTTACCCCATCTCTTATATAAAGTCAAATTAATATAATTTCAAAACTAACTACGGTTGATAAAATAAACTTTTGAGAAATTTTCAATTTAATTCAAAATCTCAAGTTAATTGATTATGAGATTCAAATATTATATTAAATTTTAATTTTTTAATTATATTTTAATGTAAGATTTTTTTTTTTCAATTCTAACACTTCACTTTATACTTATTATAATTATTAGATTCTTTACTATTACGTTGAAGCTGCGAAAAAACGATGGTAAATAAGTTTAAATTACGTTTACGTTTTAAATATCTTTGAATCTATAAAGAGATTATTTTTTAAATTCTTGAAATTATTTATTTTTAACTTAAAAATATTTAAGACGTAGCTGTGATCTGAACTTGCCTATCATTCTTTTCTCGCTGCATCACTCGTAGTACAAGTAAACATGGCAAAACATGAGAATTGACTAGAATGGCAATATAAATCATATCATGAAATAGAACTCAGAACAGATTATAGCATAGCATATCGGTGCATCTTGTCACCTCAACGTCTCCATGTACTTGCGTAGGGCACATGCCTAGTGTTTTTGGTCCCCAACTAGGAGGGACACTGACAAAAACGCTATCAGCTGGGTTTCCGATGTGCACATTGGACCAATGAACTAACTCTCATTGGGAAGAGCGTTCTATTTACATGTGGGTCATGGGTTATATTGCTTAGACATATTATCAAGAAACATAGTGGTCACAAGACCATCATCACATATTTACATATAGTTATTCCATCACACAAATAGGTATATAATGATCTTGGTCCAAGAAAATAACAATCAAGTCATCCATGCAATTGACTTGTTTAGGAGAGTTTCAACAATTTATAGTATACAATTATGAATTTATAGATTTAGGTTCATCAATAATGAATTTAAGAAAATTACATAAAGTAAGAAAAGAGCAGCGAGCATAATTAATGAATAGCAAC
Organism: Aleurites moluccanus; assembly: GCA_948193065.1. Lineage (NCBI taxonomy): Eukaryota > Viridiplantae > Streptophyta > Magnoliopsida > Malpighiales > Euphorbiaceae > Aleurites > Aleurites moluccanus. The sequence goes on along the minus strand of CANXYC010107916.1, from coordinate 15,825 downwards.
ATATATCAACATAGTTCATACTTACCTCAAAGCAATTTATTCTTGTATTTCCCTCAATTACTTGTACATTCAATAATCTTCTCTATATTCATTGAATTCTCTTCTCCTATGTCAAATCCCCAAATACTCATAATTAGGGTTCAAGTCCAAAAATATTCATACATGGTAAATTCTTATGATTCTAATCATCTTTTAGAATCCAATATGTTTTCTAATATCAATTTAATCACTTATTAAAGAAATGTGAAAATTTAGGATGAATAGCTACTATTCACCCAAAACCCTAAATCCATATATATCTTGCTATAATCCATAATAAATCTAGTTGATGCTCTTAAACATCTATTCATAACTGATAATCATATATTCTAATTATGTATTAACTTATTTTAAACTTAGATTGGAGTTTGGAATAAATATCTTAAAATCCTACAATAGAGATTCTTGAGAAATCTTAAATCTTGATGTTCTTGAAGGTTTGATTCTTGATTGTTGTATTAATAAAGATAAAATAAGTATTTGAGAAAAGAATTTAATGAATTTATGGGTAGGTGAGGTGTATTTATGAAGAAAGAGAGGAAGAAGAACAAAATAAATGAAGTTTAAAAATGAAGGAGAAGGGTTAGATATTTATAGGCCTGACACTTTTACTCTCATAAATAGGTTTCACGGTCATGAAAGCCACTGTTTATATTGGGTTCGAAACACTTCTTCACGGCTATGAAAGGAAGTTTCACATTCGTGAAGACAAAGCTGAAGAATTAGCCAATTTACATAGAAAGTATTTTCACGGTGGTGAAAGATCTTTCACGCCCTTGAAAAGGTCTTCACTCCCGTGAAAACTTTCTTCAAGGTAGTGAAATGTTTTCATGGGGGTGAATCATTTTCATGGGGGTAAAATATTTTCATTTTTTCTCCATTCTAACTTGTCCAAACTCAATCAACTTATACATACACATGTTTAACACATCAAAATCAATCACAACTCATTATGTCTCAACATATAATCATTCTAGGAGTAATCTATACTCAATATAACATTCTAGATTATCTACCATGCACATATAACATACACATGTTAATATACATCAAACAAACATGAACAAACACATATCTACTCTAACACTCCAAGTACTGGCTATTACAAAATATTTTCCCAACTTTTCCATAGAAGCCAAAACAAAATAGGAAATTAGGTGTAAAGAAAAAGATGAATGAAGGGAAAGTGAGGGAAATGGGTAGTCGAGTGGCTTTGGAAGAATAAGAGAAGTAGAGGATCATCCAAACATAAGGTAAGGTACCTAATCCTACCTTTTTATTGAAATTAAGTGTGTTATAGTTTAATTGAGTAAATAATTGAATGAATTAAGCTAAAAGTGTTAAAGATGAGCTAGAGTTTAAGTGGATTCTGAAAATTATTTTAAGGCAGTATATTATAGCTAGTATTTAGAAATTTTAATGACTGAATTTGAGGATGTCCAAAAAATTAAAGTTGTAGATAAATATATTATTTTGATGTCTGAAAAAGTAATTTGGGAAATTCAAAGTGAGGGGAGAGTAATTGAACAAAAACTGTGACTGGTTAGAATCAGGATTTCAGGGAAAAAGGCTATTGTGTTTTTATTGTACAGAATGTTAGAGATAGAATTAAAAGAAGTGTTCAACATAAAAAGTGTTAATTTATATCTTTTATAGAGGCATGTGAAATTTTTTTGCAATTGAATTTATAGTTTAAGAGATATTAAGTAATAAGTATTACTTGCCCGGATTGACAGATAAACAGGATAAGGGTTAAAAAGTTCTATTGATATGAGGACCTTAAATTCTAAATTAGAGAAAGTCTTAAACATAAAAAATGTTTATTTATATGTTAAATAAATTATTATCAAATGATTTTTCATTTTGATGAATACGGATTGAGTTATAGATATGGAAATAGAGTCTTCCCGGACATGTATTGCAGGACAATAAGTTTAACTTTGAAAATTTACTAATAATTGTGCAGTGATCAGAATGTCTTGAAATTTGAATAAGTTATATTATTGTATGTATAGTGTAAATAGGAAAAAGAATCAAATAAATTGGACAAGTATAGATTGAGTTATAAGTAAAATAATAGGGTTTGCCTGTGACTGAGTTACAGGGCAGAATGCAAGACATAATGCTTAAATTCAAAGGGTCACCATAAATTGTGTAGTGATGGGATTAATTTGAATTTTAGATATGTTGGATTTGGAATGTCTAGATTAAGTAGGAAAAAGAATTGAAGCAATTTGATGAGTATAAAGAGAGATATGGGTAAAACAACATAGACTGTCAAGTGTTATTTCTATTAAGAATAAAACATAGGATTTAGGAATTTTAGAGAATTTCTTTAAATTAAGTTTAATTAATATAATTTCATATTAATTAGTGTTTAAATTGAGATTAATTGAATATGTAGCATTAAAGGAATAATGAAAGGTGATATGAAGATTAAATGTGCAATGGAATGAGATTAAAGAGGTGGAGAGTTGAAATGCAAGATTAAAGGCCAAGGTGAGTCATAAGTATATTATTATGCATATTATAGCAGTTCTTTGAACTATAAATTCTATTTGCTCATTGTTATATGAACTGAACCCTCTTTCTTATTGATTAATGATCGATATTTGATATTGATATTTCCTACAAGGAAACCATGCAATGTGATCATAAGTGTTGCACCTTAACCTATTACATGTCTGATGACATGGCATGACAGAACTACCCGACCGATGGGGTAGTAGGTAAATTCCATCGGCAATGTGCACATTGATATAATTTTTATCCCTAGTTAGGAAGGGGTGTATATCCTAGCATAATTTTAATTTCACGAGTTATTTTACGAGTTATTTCACGAGACCCTGAATATGTTATGCTTATGTTTAATTGGACCACTGAACTATTGATACATGTGACTCAAATTAATAGTAATTGTTTCCTTAATTGACTACTTAATCTTAAATGTAATAATATATTTATGACTCATTGAGTATATTTTTTTATATATGTGTGGTTATTGATTATTTTTCAAGTATGAGGTAGTAGCAATTGTATCCCAAGTCACCTCCTTCCTCTGAGTTGGTCATTGAAGACTTAAATGTAATGAGTACTTTTGTGAAGTCAAAGGTAAAACTCTTAGAGCTTTATGTTACTGTATATAGATAGAAAAATGAAGTATAAAACATTATATAAATTATTAAAGTGATCGATATATTCTAAACATGATGGGGTTTAAAAATGGAAAAAAAGAATAAAATGATAAAAGCAAAAGTTAAAAAGATAAGCATTATGTGAATGTGAATAAAATGGAATGTGTATAATGAGAGTGAAATAGTTAAGCAAAGATTATAGAAGTGCAATGTATGCTTTTTGAACTGCAGGATCAAGGTTATACGGATGGTGGAAAAAAAATATGAGTTTGATTTGCTATGCAGGTTATATAAACTGAATAATGAATATTTGGATATAACATGCTAATGGATTCTATGAGTATCCAGTGACCTTAAGTTTACCCGTATCCTAGAACTGTCGCAGCCCAAAAATGGGTCGTGACAAATGTGGTATCAGAGCCTGGTTTAGAATATGTGTCACAGGCATAAATGATCACATAAGTGTACCATGAAATATAGGATTCATGTCTCATTATTCGAAGTCATCCGTCGTATGTTATATCAGTGTTGTCCGTCGTATTATTTAATTCAAATTCTTTAGTTAATTTATTATGTAGAAATTAATATATTATATAGAAAAAGATGGTAGAATAAGTTATATTGAAGGATATTGAAATTGCTGTAATTAATAATGATTGATATAAAGTAATAATGAGTTAAAAGGAATGGGATATGAGATAGGGAATTAGAAGAATGAAGATATAAAATAGGAAAATTAAGCTTACTTTGATATGATTTAATAAAAAGATTAGGTATGAAAATTATAAATAGTAAATAAGGGATAAGTATAGAAAGAAATTATGTTATAGAGTTATAAGAAATTAGCTATAATCAATTGATGGTAGTGAATTAGAAAAAGACCAAGAGAAATAAGACTATAAGTTAATGAGTATTGAAAATATGAGAGATAATTTTGATGGTAATATAGAAATCCATAAGAGTGATGATATTAGTAAATAGTATTATTATTCCAATGGATGGTACAATAATGCTAAGAAATGAGGATTGACAATGAGTAAGGAAAAATTGAAGATTCAGGAATTGAAGTGTTAAGTTAGGATCTCAATAGAAATGTCTTAGGGAATGATTAAATTAACAAGGTGTAGAAATTTAAAAAGTGAATTGATGCAGCATTAATGACAAACTTAATAGTGAGTAGATATTTTAATAGAATATGAAATGGTGATTCACATTGTTATAAGTAGTAAGATTAGATTTGATAGGAGTAATGAAAGATAGAGTTACAAGAATATAGTAGTTGATTTGATAGTAGATTATAGAATAAGTAAAGTAATTAGCGATATTGAAATAAAACAATTGTAGTCTATTATGGTATATCATAGTAATAAGTGATATATGACCCTAAACAATGAAGAATTTAAAGTTAATAAGGCATAGAAGAGTAAGCATTTAAGAATATGATTATATTGAAAGGATAGTTTCATAATCAAAGTTATAACGATTAATGAACAATGAGAATTTCTATAATGGTATAATTAACTGACAAATGAATTTTGACCATAAGTAAATGAGTATTGAAATACAATATATTGACAACTTAAGAAACGTGATTGTAGAAAATGAGTTAATGGTCAAAGTGATAATGATTTAAAGAAATAAAGAACTAGTATATTAATATCGATAAGCTATTAATACTAATGAGGTATGGTATAAGTGGTATGAAGAACATGGAATAGTACTAGTGATATAAAGATTACGAAAATAGGATGTTAATAAGTGATATAAATGAATTGAAACACAAAAGTTATTTGGAGACTATTAGAAGTATAAATATCGATCGTTACATTATTAAATAAGAAAATTTGAGGACGAATTTTATTGAATAGGGTAGAGTGTAACACCCCAGACTGTAGCACAGTAGACAGTAAAAAGTAGCGAATTATAGTGATAGAATAATATTAATTAAGGAATAAATAGGTTAAGTTAGTTATTGAGGTATACAGAGGATGTTCAAGGTCAATATTTACAGAAAAATTATTTTAAAGGACGATAAAAGACAGTGTTATCAGTAATAGATTTTATTATATTTTTAAGAAGTTCTTATAGAAATTTATTGAGGATACCCAACATAAAGATACTTAAAATATTATGGAAAAATAATTTGAGAATTAATGTGATGTTAGAAAGGCAAATGGATAGTAAAGGAATAGGAAACTATAGAGGAAAAATTATTTTGGTATAATTGTTAGTTTTCAATTTTTGAGGAATTATCGACAGTTAATTTGTTCGAATTTCCTCTGCATGGTTTAAATTAGATGAATTATGAATTTAATCGGAGCATCCTAGAGTTCTAGTACTGTTACTGAATTGTTATTTAAGGTACTATTCAGAAAATACCGGAAATAATTGTATTGTCTAAAGGAATTAATATTGTATGGTTTTAAAGTTAATTAATATAGAATTATGGGTAAATAGTGCTATTTAGTGATAAAAAGAAAGAATGGAAAGTGATTGGAATGACAAAAAAAAAAGAAAGTAGAATGACACTTTAGGGGTACTTTTAGAAACATACTGTCTAGGATACATAATCAAACTTAGAGTAATTTTAAATGATAGAACAGTCCAAAATATGTTATTTCACTCCCCACACTGATAGTTAATTCCAAACAGAGTGAACAAAATAAATTATAGAAATTTTGAGGTAAAAAATGCAAAAAAGAAAAATAATGGGCAAAATTGCAATTGCCAAAATTTTTAGGGACCAAAAGCAAAAATATCCAAAGGAAGAGACAAGGATGGCCAACCCACATGAAAAATTCTAGATAAGTCCTCTAATTTATGGAAAAGTGATAAATCATCTAATTTCTAGAATTCTCTTCAAAATTCTCCAATTTTCAAGCTTTCAAATGACTTTGGCCTATAAATAGGATAAAGGGGGATGACCATTTGCCCTTAGGGCTGAACCATATAGAGGAGCTTCCAAAAATATTTTCCCAACTCTTCCATAGAAACCAAAACAAAATAGGAAATTAGGTGTAAAGAAAAAGATGAATGAAGGAAAAGTGAGGGAAATGGGTAGTCGAGTGGTTAACTGAGCTATTGATACATATGACTCAAATTAAGAATACTTGTTTCCTTAATTGACTACCTGACCTTAAATGTAATAGTATATTTATGACTCACTAAATATATTTTTTTATATACTCACTATGTGGTTATTGATCATTTTTCAGGTATGAGATAATAACAGTTGTATTCCAAGTCACCTCCTTCCTCTGACTTGGGTCATTGAAGACCTCAATGTAATGAGTACTTTTATGAAGTCAAATGTAAAATTCTTAGAGCTCCATGATACTGTATATAGATAGACAAATGAAGTGTAGAGCATTATGTAAATTATTAAAGTGATTGATATATTATAAACATGATGAGGTTTAGAAATAGAAAAAAAGAGAATAAAATGATAAAAGCAAAAATTAAAAAGATAAGCACTATGTGAATGTGAATAAAATGGAATGTGTATAATGAGAGTGAAATAGTTAAGTAAAAAATTATAGAAGTACAATATATGCTTTTTGAACTACGAAATCAAGGTTATACGGATGGTGAAAAAAAAAAAAAAGAGTATGATTTGCCATACAGGTTATATAAACTAAAGAATGAATATTTGAATATAACATGCTAATGAGTTCTATGGGTATTCGGTGACCTTAAATTTATCCGTGCCCTAGAATCGTCGTAATCCAAAAGTGAGACGTGATAACTTATCAATGAATAAAATATTTTAAACTTTCATATTAAAGTGTTTTAATTATTTATTTATTTTACGATGAATAGTATACAAGGAGAAGAGAAAACTCTCATATTATATACATCATCATTATAATATAAATTATAATTAGAGGTAGTAAACAGTTCAGCGTCAAATATCAACGGGTTTTAGGATATATTATTTCAAAAATATCCTTTTTTTTAAAGGATTTAAGTTGGATAATCTTAGGCAATTTCGAGGATGGGGAAGGTAGAATTAAATGTCCAACTGACTCTCCAATGGGGTGTAATCAAATTGAGTAGAATCGAAATAATGTTGAGTTCAAGTTTGACTTGATTAAAAAATTTTAAACTCGAAATTTTATATAAAAATTAAATTTTATTTTAAAATTCAAACTCGACTCAAATGAATGCTTCAACTCAATGCAAGTAGACTTGAATATTATTAAAAAGAATAACTTAATTTATTTATAAATATCAAACTAAAATTTAAATAAACTCGAGATTGAATTATTAAATTATTATATATAATATAAAATGCATTTAAAATTAATAAAACTTTAATATTCAGTTAGTCTTGCAAGTTATTTGAACCTAATATTATTATATTTAAATTCTTATTGACTCATTATTTGAGTTTAAATTTAACTCAATTAAAAACAAGTTGAATTCGAGTGTTTTACAAATTAAACTCGAATAACTTATGAAGTTTTTGACTCGTTTACATTCTTATTAACAAAGATGATTTTAAGTCAAGTTCAAATTAATTTAAAGTTTCTCAAGTTTTAATTGTTAATTTAAATTAGATCAATAATGTAAAATTCAAGTAAGTCATTTTCGAATCAAATTAGCGAATCAAAGAGGTTAACTTTGATGAATAGATTTGAATTTGGATAAATTTGAATATCATATGAATTTAGCAGGATTATGGATTAAAATAAAACGCATGAAAGGGAATTCATGAATCATATCAAGATTTGATCCATCTAATTATATTTATTAGAAAAAAGTCTCCCATATTAAATAATGACAAAATATATAAAGAACATATTTGCTCACTTAAAAACTAAGGTGACATAATACTACATGAACATAATATATGGACATGGCATAACTTAGGTGTAAGTGCTTATGTGACCTAGGTAATAAGCCCAAGTTCTAATCGCTCCCCTAATGCAAAATTAAAAAAAAGAACATGAATATATATGTTTAAAACTAATTAAAGTTTTGACATTTCGTGGGCTTAATTTTACCAAGACCAAAGACTAGGAAATTGGTGCTCAGTGTTGGAATCTAACTGCTCATGGTAATTAGTACTGCTCATAATGGGTAGATAATTAAGATCATCATAGGGAGCTTGTGGTAGCTGCTCATTCATGTTCCAGTAGTAATTATCAGTTTGATGTCCATTTTCTAATGCCATTGTTGAATTTACTGCAGTTAAAGGCTGTTCTTGTTGCTCTTGCTCTATATCAGAACCACCCAATTGGACATTCATTGAAGAAGAGCTAGAAGATTCAAAGTTGTTGCTTGATGAGTAACGTTGCCTAATATTCTCCATTTCTTCATGTATACTTGGCTTTCCCTTGTATTTGATCTTGCAAAGTCTCCATTCCTAAGCAAAAAACAAATAATATTTTAATTAAGACTAGTACAAAAACCATATAGTTAAAGGGGACTTTTATACTAAAAAAATGCCCTTTATACTATTGCAATGAAAGTTTTAATTTCACTATATAACACGTAAACAGTTCTGATACCTTTAACATGAATTCGGAAGCTATATCAAGCCCCACAATTCAAACTCCAATTTAATAAGTTCTAGAGATGACTTCAAGAAATATGAAACTTTAGCTCTAATAGAACAAATAAATTATGTGTGTGTGCAGAAATGGCAGTTAACCAATAAGCTTTGACTTAATATACAGTACTGGAGTTGTTTCGAGAATTATGAGTTCTCGAGTTTGAATTTAGTCGGAACTTAATTAACCAAAATAGAAAAGGAAGTGAAACAAACCGTTTCTTTGGATTGGAGGCTATACTCATGCATGATCCAATTGGTTTTGATAGCATTACTGCGGTTCTTGTGTTGGTCTTTGTACTTATGGAACGTTAAAGGTCTCTTGTAGCCAACAAGATTTTCATTAAGAACAATTTTCTTGACATGGCTTGTAGCTTTCCACCATCCCCTGCCTGATACTTCTCTAGAATCATTCTCTCTCTTGCAATAGTAATATCTCTCGTCCTTTCCGATAGCATCACTATGATTCCCTGTAATTAATTAACAAAACAAAATGGATTATTAGGAAAACTGTAAGCAATGAATTTTGACTTGAAGATACTAATTAATTGAAAAAAAAGAAAGAAAGAATAATATATTAGAGTAAGAACATGCATTGAAGATGTTGAGGTTCATTCTCATAGACATTGGTGTAAATAATAAAATTTAAAGGCATTTCTTGATCAGAAGATTTTCGGTCCAGAATTTGGATGAGCTCTTCATCAGTAGGATTGAACCTAAATCCATGTGGTACCATTTTCAAAACCAAACTTTGTGTTTAATTTTGTTTATGAAAGGTGAGTCTGCAAGAGGAAGAGAGAGATATATTTATGTATAGGCCACTGCTTCTTCATGGTTTCTTATATAGATAATATACATATATAAGGATGAAAAAACACTATGTATGAAATGACATAAGAGAGAAGGAGGAAGACTGGGAGAGATTTGGTTTGGTAGAAGAAATATATGCATAATCAATAAGGGGACTATCTTGATAGGGAAAATAATCTTTCTGCCTTTTTTTTTTTTCAAAAAAAATCTTTCCATTTTGCAATGACTTAAGATAAAATAAATAAAAATTTAGTATGTAAGATTTGACCACACTTGCATTTTTTTTTTTTTAACTACTAATTAGTTTCCTTTGATTTTCGTTAGACAATTTTTTTATTTTATCCATTTTCTTTTACTTTTCCGTTAAATTTTAGTAAAATAACTAATATACCTCGACTTTTCATTGTTTAGATTTTCTTTTTGGATAAATTATTTTTTAATCCTTAAAATTTTATATAATTAATACTTACGTTCCTATTTTTTAAATTTAATTAAAATAAAAAATATATATGGATTTTTTTTATGAAATATTTATATAGTTTTTTTTATTTTTTTATATTTAATTTAAAATTAAAATAAATAATTTTTTTTATTTAATTAAAATAATTTTTTTATTTAATTATTTAATTATTTTTTATATATTTAATCTAGAATTAAAATAAATAAAATTAATTTTTATTTGATTAAGATAATTATTTTTATTTAATTTATTTTAAAATAATTTTTTGAGTATATTCATTTAAATTTAAAATAATTTTTTGAGTATATTTAATTAAATTTAAAATAATTAAAAATTTATATTTTTTCTCTTATTTTTTTATATATATACAAGTTTCTTTTTTAATTTTAATTAGATATACACAAAAAAATAATTAATTTGACTAAATATACAAAAAATAATTATTTTAATTAAACATATAAAAAATAATTTTTAATAAATGAAAATTTATTTTATTTATTTTAATTTTAAATTAAAAAAATAAATAATATTTTAATTTTATTAAATAGATTAAAAATTATTTTAAATTTTATGCACTTAATTTATATTAAATGAAAAGTAAAAAAAAAATGAGAAGAAGAATAAGTAAAAATCTAGGCAATTAATAAGAAGAGTATTTTAATCATTTTATTATATATTTTTAAAAAAAATTTAATGAAAAATATAAAAAATTTATATGAAATGTCTAAAGTGTCTAATTGAATTAAAACATAAAATTATTTAATTAATTTTTTAAAAAATAAAAATATCGATATTAATTATATCAAATATAAGAATTTTAAAATAATTTATTAAAAAAATAATGATTAATAAGCTGTCAAACACTTCGTATTATGATAATTTAATTGAGTGATATTGTATTTCTATTTCCAATCTCAAACTTTTTTATTTTAAAACGTATATAGTCTTTTCACCTTTGAAAAGTCAAATTTCACTCATTATTTTGATTTTAATTAATAAAATACAAATTTCTATACACCATTAATTATTGGAAAGAAAATCAAAATTTAAAAAGTACATCGAACTTAATAAAACTTTTCATACTTTGTAATTAGAAATTAATGGAAATAGTAAAATACTCTTTATAATAAATAAAAATTCTTTAAAATATAAAATCACCATTGGAGATGCTCTTATAATATAAAATCTCATAATAGGTTTCTTTATAAAATAAATGATTAGATTAGTGGGTTTTTGCTTTATAATTTAAGAGTTGAAGATATAATCCCTACTTTATAATGCAAATAAATACACTGAATTGTAGATTAGTGATCTGAATCTTACTTCACCAAATGTAAATGCATGCGTTGAAATGTTATAAATTAGACTTTGTTTTTTAGGGGAAAACAAGATTTCTACTTTTTGACTTAAATGGAACTATCTTTTATTTTTTCTTTTCATGATATGGAATGAAGTAAAAAATAAAATTTAATTAGAAATTTCAATTTCCAAAATTGAGTGTAATTAGGGATGGTATCGATTTGATTTTATTGATTTGAAGGATTATTATTGAATTAATTTAATCTTTTTAGTTTGATTTTTTTAAATCAAATCAAATCATTATTACAATAAAATCGTCGGTTTAAATTCAGTTTGATTCAATTTAATTATTTTTAGTTTATCGTTTTTAAATCAAAAATATTTTTTATAAATCGTCATTAGTTTATTATAAATTTGAGAAAAACTAATAAAGTATCAGTGATAAAAAAATTTTAAAAATAATTTAATATATAACGTAAAATATATTTATTCCATTAATTAACACTTTCAAAACTTATATCTTATATTTTTTCTCAAGAAGTAAACTCTTTTTTATTTATCTTTAGTTAATTTTTATATTTTTTTTTTATTTTAAATTATTATTAGGGTAAAAAAATATAGTTGTATCTAAAATAAAATAAAATATATTTAATTGTTATATATATAATTTAGGTTTGGTTCGATTGAAACAGATAGAAAAAGCTCAAACTGTAAACTAAATCGAAATTTCAATTTACTCTATTTTTAAATTAAACCAATCCAAACTAAATAATTTATAAAATCATCAATATCGATATAATCAGTTTAATTTGATTTAATTAATTTGATCGATTTGGCTTCCATCTTAAGTGTAATTAGGGGTGATATCGATTCGGTTTGAAGAGTTGTTATTAAATCAAATTAATATTTTCGGTTTAAAAAATTCTTAAACCAAATCAAATTATTATTATAGTAAAACCGTCAGTTTTAGTTTGATTTGATTCGATTTAAATGTCTTTGATTTATCAATTTCAAAGCAAATTTTTTTTATATAAATCGTTATTATTTTATTATAAATTTAAGAATAATAAAAAAATTCAAAAATAGTTAAATATTGTATAACTCAAAATTTATATATTTCATTAATTAGCACACCCAAAATTTATATATTTTTTAAAAAAATTAGACTCTTTTTTATTTATCTTTAGTTAATTTTTATGGATAGTATTTTTTAAAATTTTAAATTAATATTAGATTAAAAAAATATGTGTTTATATATAAAATAGAATCAAATATATTTAATTGTAATAATGCTAATATATATATATATATATATATATATATATATATATATATATATATATATATATATATATAATTTTTATGTGATTTGGTTTGAAATCGGAGAAAAAATATTCAAACTGCAAATCAAATTAAATTTTCGATGTACTTTATTTTTAAATCAAATTAAATCAAATAAATTATGATATTATAAATTTCGATTTAATTTGATAGATTTTCAACCCTAAATATAACCATATCTTTTGTGTGATGATCACTAATGTGATTATTTTCATCAAATTGCTGTTGTATGGCCTTACTGCAAACTGGGAATACTCTCTTTGAAGCCATTACCTATTCAAATAACATATTTGAATGTGTTATTTACATAAACGAAACCAAGAACATAAAAAAAAAAATTATGTAAAAAGTTAAATTTAAATATGTTATATAAAATTTTTTCTATATATTAATAAAATTTTTTTTCTCCGTCCCTTATTATTTGTTTATAATTGAGATTTGAATTATCTAATTTAATTTTTATTTTTTTATATTAGGGAGATACATTTAATATTGTGAAAATTAAATTTTAAAACATACTCGTAATGTAATTTGACCTTATCGCCAATCAAATAATTTATATATATATAATAATTAAGGGAGTATGTACCTATGGTACTCTATCTAATCAATTAAAAAAAAAAAGTCAAGCATTTGATGTGAAATACTCAATTGTTGGTAGATGGCATCCAAAGTTCAATACTCTTTAGTTAGGATAAAAATAAAATTTAATACTAAGTAATATATTAAAGTGAAGGGATGGAGAAAATTTGAGAAAGAACCACGAAACATAATTTCAAAATGTTAACTTTTATATTTTTAATTTTTAATTAAAAAATCATATATAATATATTATATTGAATAATAAAAACTTAAAAATAAATATTAAAAATATATCTAATAATTTAATAAATTAAAAAATTTAATATATATCTGCTCAAATATTTTTAGTAAGATATATAGTTTTTATACTATTTATTTTTATTTTATCACAATAATTTTATTCATGTAATTCAGTAAATAAAATTCTTTCCATAAAATTTATCTTATTTAAATGAGAAAATTAGTTTTATAAAAGTTTAAACTATAAAGTTAAAATTGATGTTTTAATTATTTCAATTATTAGTTCAATAGTTCAATGGTAGGTTTTTAATAATTAGATCATATATTTTTAATATTAGATAATATATAAAAAAATGATTTGGAAACTTAAAAATTACAATATATATTAAAACTTACTTAATATTAACTTGGGTAATTCAATTTTTTTTTTACTTATTTAATTTTTTTAATTAAACTAACTCATTATTTTTATTAAAATATAAATTTCACATGAATAAATATAATATATTGAATGAACTTATATATAATTGAGTTATTTAATATCAATAGTTAATTTTGAGGTTAACACTCCCAATACTATATAAACTCTTAATATTTATAAAATAGTATCAAAGCGGAAAAATTATAAATATACCTATTTGGTAATATTCTGAGTTTAGTGTGATTTCAATTTTTGTCATGTGATAAATTTTTTTTAATTGTATTTTACTTGGTGATAGATTTTTAAATTTATTTCTTAATTTTTATTGAATTTTCTATTATATCAATCCATTTCTTATTATAAATTTATAAGTATCAACTGTATTTAGTAAAAAATTATTTTGATTTAATTATCACTTGAAAAAATTATTAAAATATAAATTTTATATGGATTAAATATAAGATATTATTAATTTTTTAATTTTAATAATTAATTTTTGAAATTAACATATTTTAAATTATATAAATTTTAATATTTATAAAAATTCCTTATAAGTCATGATTCAACTAATTTGCTTATAAATCAACACACAACAAAGGGCTTAAGGTCTTCTGACATTGACTAGGTATATCACACACGAAGTCTTTGCGCGTTTTGACATTATGATTTAAAGGAATAATTTCAATCTGGAGGCGTTGATTGAATATTCGATATTTTTTTTTTTACATAAAAAATTCAAGAAATGATTGTTTGATTGATTAACAAAGTTCATGAAATGATAAAAAGTATTCTAAATATTTTCAAAAGTTAAAAAAAAAAAGAATTTAATATTCAGAAAAAGGATATCTCATGCTATCTTCTAGGAAAAGAGAGAGTATCTTCTATGAAGCAATTGTTCAAGACAAGCATCTAAATCCGAGAGTTATCTTCCAATATTTTCAGATATGGTGGAAGTAGATAATCACAGGATCAAAAATTCAATTAAAATCAAACTAATTATATTGAAAAAAATCGATATACATATATATGTATATATAATTTGACATTTATTATATATATGATAAAAATAAATATAATATAATTATAATTAAATTAAGAATTTATATAAGATCATATTTTTTATGGTATCAATTAAATAAAAAGTTATAAATATAGTAAATTATGAATATTTACTTACTCAAACATCTACTCACGCAATAAGATAACATGTAATAAGAACATAGTTTTAATGTCGGGTAAAATTAAAATAAAATTATTAAAATTTTAATTCCTTTTAACTTAAAACGACGTCTTTGTCTTTTTACTTGACAAAAACGATGTCGTTTTGATACAAATAAAAAAAATAAAATAAAAAAGTTGATCCGCTCAAATTGAAAAAACCAGTTTGATTTAGCCAGTTCACTGATTAATCGGTCGATTCACTAATTTTTTAGGGACAGATAAATAGAGCTGACCGAACCAATCCTTAGTTCTATTTTTTATTTTTTTATTTGATCAATCGATCCGGCTTGATTTTAATAACTATGATATCTTCAATGAAGCAATATAAATTCGAGGTACGCTGCTGTTTGTAATATTTTATATTATTTTAAATAAAAAATTATACATTAATATAATTTTTTAGTGAGTGTCTTAAGAATACTAGTTAAAAATTAAAAATTAAAATAATATTAAATAAATAAATTTTAAAATAAAATAAATAAGTGAAAAATGAAAATTATGACATATAACTTAGGATGATAATGATTATAACGAAATATAATTCTATCAATATCTCATTCAATTCATTTTTTATGTTAATTTCTTAATATTTAATATAATTATTTTATAACTATATTTTATCTGAAATAACCGTTTTTAACGATATTTCTTAATAAATTAAAAAAAAAAATCGTAAGAGATGGTATTATGAATATAAAACATATGATATTAAAAGTATATATAT
>CANXYC010107862.1:0-27385 GCA_948193065.1 Aleurites moluccanus | reverse complement strand
GTCGAGCTTAAAGAGATTTAAATTTTTAAGTTGAGTATTCCTGCCTCTTAATTCTCAGGCAGTAAAATTATTTAATTTACTATGTCATTATTTTATATTCACTGTATTAAATCTTTAGAGCTCCGCATTGTTATTTTTAATATCAGGTTTTATTGTTTAATGATAAGTTAGGCTTACTACGGGTTCCAGAAGCTTTATGCTTTCCCGTTCCCTAGTGCCGGTCACGTGCCCAATTGGGGTCAGGTCGTGACAATAGAGAAGCAAATTTGTGAACCCTATCTCCTTCTAATGGGTAGCTCAAATATGATGGATAAAGTTTCCAGATCTTCATACTGTCATTTCATTTTTTTTCAAACAAACACACAAAAGGTTCTAGGATTTTAGGCTAATTTTTTGAAAACGAAAGAAAATCTAGATAAAGAGAAGTACTTACTGGTCCTTTTGATTTGAGAATTTTGAACTCATCATCTTTGGTACTCGGTCTTAAAGAGTCACATTCACTGATTAAAACCATATCACTACTGAAAGAGAAGGTAGAGTCATTGGAATTGCCGGTGGAGTCGCATGAGGCGGTGATGATAGAGTTTGAGATAAAGAAATGGTGCAATCAAAATCAGAGGGTGGAGTCACATGAGGCGGTGGTGATAAAGTTTGAGATAAATAAATGGTGAAATCAAAATCAGAGAAAGAAGATGAAGAGAAAGAGTGAGAAGGCTCCAAGTTCAACAAATACCTTATCCAAACAAAGCTTACTGATGAAATCAATAGTCGGGAGACCATTAATGTACTCGCAGTAATTTAACTGAGTTGGTAATTAAATTAAGTCTATAAAGAAGATTAAATTAAGATACTAATATAAGTTTGATAAATGGATTACTTGCTACTATTATTATTTCCAGTATGTTGGTAATGATGGATTAAATGTTGGAATTGAATTGGAATATGTCGAGACTTTATATTTGGATATAGTAAATCAAAGGATAATTATTAAATTAATTATTTTAAGAATTTAATTGATGATTGATATTATTATCAAATTAATGTTTGTTGAGACGGACACTAGGAGGGGTCAATTGATATGGTTGTATTGAATTTGGATCGATGAGCTGATTATTAGAAGTGTTTTTATTTTTGTTTCAAAAAGTTATGTCCTAATTTTAGGGGAGGTTTTGTTGAAATTTCAACAAACTCTTAAGAGTCGTTTCGTAAATTTATTAAAGGTAATATGTATCTTTTATGTTCTAATGTCCTTTGTATATCTTTTCGGTCAAGGTATTACAGGAGTTTCCTAGCCGTCAAATTTCAGGCGCTCCAAAGAGAGCTAGCTGGTTAATGGTCGTTAAGTTGTGAGTTGATATATTTAATTTAACTCTGCATATAAGTATAACATGTAAATATTGATGAATGAAATATATGTATATGTATATAAGCTATCATTATTGCATTAGATTTAGAAATATGATGTATGTTTATGTCATATTATATGATGTTGATGATGAATGACATTGTATGTATGTATTTACGTTGGAAAATAGGGTGATGTGGAATCTACCATTAACACATTAAACATCAACGATGTAACATAACACAACATGATTTATGATAATGTTATTATAGGGATTGTCTGCTTTGAAAATGGTCTCACCATATAGGCATAGATAAGAGTATATAGGGATGCCTGGTTAAAGCTGGACTCACCGTGGCCCCATAGTTAGATTTTAAGAGAACCAAGGGAGGGGGTCGGCTTTCCATTTTCAATAAATAAAAATATAGATGAGGTTGGATTTCACGAACATTTTTCATTATGTATGTTATGTATGCTTATGGTTGATTATGTGTAATGTGACATTTCATGTAAATTAATAGTGACTTGCATGTTAAATTAATTTATATTAGCTCATTGAGTCGAATGCTCACCCATGTTCAAATATTTCTCCAAGTTTCGGGTCGAGCTTAAAGAGATTAAATTTTTAAATTGAGTATTCTTACCTTTGTAATACCTGTTATTTTTTTTGTTTATTTTATTAATTGTATGTTTGTTGAATTGATTGAGGATATAGAAATATTTTGAGGAATCCAAAATTCTGTATGCAGGGAGGAGTTTGTGAGGATGGTTTCATAACTTTAAAGGAATAATTTAGAAAAGTATAAAATATAAAAGTTGTATATCTATATCTCATATTTAGGTCTATAAAAGAGTTTTGTGAAATTTTGTGTGTGTGAGGAGATATGCCTCCTTGACCAGGACTTGTCTGGTTCATTATTTTCTGCAGGAATCTGAGAATGTTTAATTTTTCTGGGAATAATTGAGGCTGAATGAGCCAAAAGTGTAAACATGAAAAATGTTTCTTTATATGTTATATTGTTGGCTATAAAATTTCAGGAGGATTGGATAAGTATAGCTCAGTTGAGAGTGGAATTAATCAGACCTGTTCAGATAATTTTGGACAGTAAAAGTCAGGGTGAATTTTAGAA
This sequence comes from Aleurites moluccanus, assembly GCA_948193065.1. Taxonomy (NCBI): domain Eukaryota; kingdom Viridiplantae; phylum Streptophyta; class Magnoliopsida; order Malpighiales; family Euphorbiaceae; genus Aleurites; species Aleurites moluccanus. Next base: position 24,910 of record CANXYC010107862.1, on the reverse strand, counting down.
ATTCACCATAGTTTGTGTAGACCTCCTTTTGATTTGAATTTTGGATATGTTGGACCTATGAGTGTCTATTTTAAGTGACAAGAAGAATCAGAGAGTTTGGATATCTGTATCTCATTTGCGATCTAGTTTATTATGAGTTGACGAAGAAGGTTTTCTAGCTCTGCAGATATTAGTGGTGCAAGCTGGCAATGCGAAGTGGCATTTGCGAGGTGGCAATTGGCTAAGCAGAGAATTGGTGAAGTGGAATTGCCGAGGCGGCAATAGGCGAAGAGGAGAATTGGCAAAGTGGAATTGCCGAGGTGGCAATTGGCGAAGCATAGAATTAGAGAAGTGGGATTGCCGAGGCGGCAATAGGCGAAGAGGAGAATTGGCGAAGTGGAATTGCCGAGGTGGCAATTGGCGAAGCAGAGAATTGGCAAAGTGGGATTGCTGAGGCAGTAATAGGCAAAGAGGAGAATTGGCGAAGTGGAATTACCGAGGTGGCAATTGGCGAAGTGGGATTGCCGAGGTGGCAATAAGCGAAGAAGAGGATTGGTGAAGTGGGATTGCCGAAGCGACAATAGGTGAAGAGGAGAATTGGCAAAGTGGAATTGCCGAGACGGCAATTGGCGAAGTAGCATTCACGAGCCGACATATGGGAAGTGGCATTTGCTAGCCAACATATGTGAAGTGGCATTTGCGAGACGGCAATGCGAAGTGGCATTGCAAGCCGGCAATGCAGAGTGGCATTTGCGAGCTGGCTTATGCGAAGTGGCATTTGCCGGAGCGAATTGGCGAGGCGAGCTGGCGAAGCGGAATTGAGAGGCAGTAGCCTATTTAACCAATTATCCAGTAGCTATGTTTCACGATTTTCTTCTTTATTTTCTTTCATTCTTCTTCATTTCTTCTCCTATCTCTTTCCGATTTGTTCCATTCATTTTCTAATGCATTAATACTCAGAATTAATGCATTAAATCACTAGATTAACTCATTTAAAAGGCTTCAATCATCATTTCAGCCCAAATTCTTCAAGAACTCAGTTTTAGAAAAAATAAGGTAATTTTCTCCAAACTTCATTTTCTCTTTAGATTAAGAATTTCTGATAATTACAATAGTTATTATGAGTATATATAGTCTATTATAAGTAATTTAAGACTATTAATTTTGATAAATATGAAAGATATCAAAATTTATGAAATTGATGAATAGTGACATGAATAGTAAGTACGTTTTGAATTTCAGATTTTCTTTAAGAGATAAATTAAATTGATGTTAGGAAACAATAATAGAGACTATAAGATAGTTAAATTACAAGGAATTATATTATGTATTATTGATTAAGGAAAATCCTAATTTTGAGAATTTGGGGAAACTTTCATAGGAGAAGAGAACTCAAGAAATTTGAGGAGATTATTGAATGAACAAGCTGTTGAGGGAAATATAAGGATAAATTTGTTGAGAGGTAAGTATGAACATTGTATATGTAAATTGCTTCTTTGAAATGAATTGTCCAAACCTTCTTAATGTTCACATATATGATATTATATTACTGACCGATCAATTGAAATTCCCAAGGTATTCTCAAACAAAATGACAATTTGTTTCATGTGATTACCATGAATATATTGTGAATATCTTGGTCATCGTTCCTTGGATCATGTTCATATGAAATCTATTTGTTAATTTGACTGAATTTATATTATATGTTGGTGGTCTTGTGACCAATATGTTTTCTTATGAGACTGCAACCATATGACCCTATGGATAGAATGTTCTTCCCAATGAGAGTAAATTCATTGGTCCAATGTGTACTTTGGGAACCTAGCTGATAGGGTTTTTATCAGTGTTCCACCTAGAGGGGACTACGAGCTCTAGGCGTATGCCTGACCAAGCATGCGTTTGCAATAAGGTAGCAAGGACTACCGATGCACTCTGTTGTGATAGGTAGCAAGGCTACTGATGCACTTTGCAGTTTTATCATGTGATTTGACAGTGCTATTCGATTGTGAGCACTTCTGTTCTTGAAAGCATAACCATATGATAACTTCTTACCCATGTTATTTGGATTGACCTTTCTTTTGGATATATATATATATATATATATGTTCATATCTTACTGAGTTGAAGGCTCACTCTTCTTCTGTGGATTTCAGGTGATAATGTAGCTCGTGAGGGAGCTAATATAGAAGACCGAGCTTCTTGATTCAATCCTCCAAGAAGTCTTTATTGTAATTATTTTGATACATACATATTCATTGAATTATATTATGGTACTGTATGCATTGGGAATATACTCTAGAGCTCCGTAGTTAATTATTGAGGATGACATTATTTTGATGTATGAACTGTTACATTTTGGGTTGCCCTTGTTCCTTAGTGATGTGAGATGTATATTTTGATCAATAAGGAACAAAAGGTAATTATAAAATGATAAATATAAAGATATGAATTATGATTACATGAATCAGAGAAATGAATATTGAATGATATATATATTTGACATGAATGTGTACTATGAATGAGATCCAGGATATGAATGTTCTACAGGTTTATGGTGACCTTAAGCCTACCCTTGCCTTAGGACCATCACACCACTGGAGTCGGGGTGTGATAGCCTTCCATTTCTCAGGCAATAAAATTATTTTATTTTATTATGTAATTATTTTATGTTCATTGTATTAAAATCTATAGAGCTCCGTATTGTTATTTTTTAAATATCAGATTTATGGTCATATTTCTATTGGTTGTTCTGTTAAGCAGAAATTTAAATTGATATTATGATATGAGTGATGTTTGCCTGAGTGGCTGTGTGATGATATTAAATTATTGAGTTTTTGTTATCAGGTGGGTTCATTGTCCTTGTTTATGATAGTTAAAACTGTCATATTACAATTTTATTGTTCAGTGGTAAGTCAAATTTACTATGGATTCCGGAAGCCTTATACCTTTCTGTTCCCTAGTATCAGTCTCATGCCCAATAGGGTCGGGCTATGACAAATGAGGCTATGTCTGCCCTCACTGCCAAACACTCCATTTCTATGGGAAAAAACGTTCTTAGTCTTCTTGTTTTACTTGACTACTATGACCCATCAAAGCTCCACTAGATCTCTAAAGGCACCACCCTCTCTACCACTCTCTTGTTTATGTGATTATTTGCAGGTTTTATTATTTATTGGGTTTGTTAAATCTGCCGATCTCAAATGAGATTTTTGTTTTGGATAGAAAAATGGGGTAATTACTGGTTTGCTTATATTTGGGATGATTATTGCTTAGTGGAGAAATGGATTTTTATTTTCAATTTAGATTTTTCTTATTCTTTTAGCTAAGAGATTTTTCCAACTAAATTGCAGCAACTCCATCTCTTTTTCTTTAAGCTTTGGACTTTAATTTTGTACCTGAATGAATCTGTTGGTTGTTGATGGTATTTGGCTTCTGAATTGTTTATGGATTGAATTTGAAGTTTGAAAGTTTTGATTTTAATTTTGCTTCTAAGATTTGAAGATGGAAAGATTTGCTTCTCTCTCATCTTTATTTTTTAAATTTTTTATTAAATAAATATGTAAATATATATAAATATAAATATAAATATATATTTATAAATCAAAATAAAAATCTACGTGGAGTCTTGATTAACGTAAATTAATATTAAAAATATTGAATCAGATGCTACGTTAGATTTTAGTTATAGTTACTACCGGAGAACAGTGAAAATGATTTTTGTTGCGATTAAATAATTGTTTAGAAATTTTTGCTTAAGAAATCAAAGTTTAAAATCTTTATTGAATTAAGAATTAAGTTCATAAATAATGGGTGTAATTTAGTCATTATCTAATATAACGTACGGAAGGGTGGAGCATATTAATAGATAAAAACACTCTTATCTATTATTATTAATTTCTAAATTAATCCTAATTAATTTAATTAATTAATTCTTAGAAAAATTACACATATCCATAATACAAATTCCTATTTTTAACCAAAAACTAAAATACTAACTTAATATCATATATCTATTTGGTATAAAAGGATTTAAATTTATTTACTTCAATAAAAATAATTCTCTTAATAAGTTGATATTAGTCAATATTTCAAATTAAGAATTATAAGATTTTAAGTAATTTTATAAAATTAAAGAGATTTCAAGTCGATAATTTTGAGATATTAACATAATTTTATTATTATTGGAATAACTTAAAAATTAATAATAATAATTAAGAGTGTTTTGTCTATCTAAATGTTAACCCCTCTTTGTCCGTTTAAATATATTATATATAGATTTTTTTTTTTTTGAATTTAACTCCTTACTTAAAATTGATTTTTATTATTTTTTAGAAATAGAATAAAACAGGGGATTTTCAATATTATACAAATGTAGCTACAACTATACAAAAATCTTAAAATTTTACATTCTCTTTAAGTGTTTATTATGCAAGTTATTTAAATTGGTGATATTCCATGTTTCTAATATTTTACAAGTTATTAATTGATACTTTTATGTGCTCATTTTTTTTTTTCTTTTAAACATTGGAGAGATGAGAATATGTATTTATTATTAGATTATTTCTCGGTATATTTATATATTCATGTTGTAATTCATAATTCATAATCAATTAGATTTTGCTTTTCTTTTTGTACAAAAGATTTTTAGTGCTATTGCTACAATCATATATATATATATAACCAATAATGATATATTGATTATTTTTATATGGATGAATGAATCATTCATCAATACTTATGTATAGAATTCTACTAATTATAATGACTAATAATTAATAATTCCTAACCCTAACTCTAAAAGAAATTTAATTTATTTTTATAACAAAATCCTAATAAACTTTTCAATTATAAAAATCCTATTTTATTTATATTGGAAAGCTTGCAAATTTTGTAGTTTATTGTATCAAAACGATAAAAGATGACTTATTAATTTTTTTAATTAAATAAATATAATTTTTATTTTTTTGAATTATATTTTAAGGTATTTTAAACCAATAAATATATAATTAAAAAATAACTGTAATTATAAAATTATTTTATTATTTAATAATTAGTAGATAATTTTTTTTTTCAAATTATATAAGATAGAGTAAATGAATTATAAAGACTCACATGGGAGGATATGGCTACCAAAACTAGTATAGATAATAGATAAGTATCCATGAAGGGGATTTATGGTATTTCCTTCAAAAAAAAAAAAAAAAAAGGTTTGGAATGGAAAAATGAAATCCAATTAAACATTTATTAGAGCAAAATAAAATAAGACTTCCCCTATTCAGCTATTCTCTTAAATCAAGTTTAAGTAATCAACATATCAAACGGGTTAGTATTTTAAGAATTTGTATATTAGTTCTTGCTGCAATTCAATTCGATTCGATTTTTGTTTTTTCTTAAGCCATGATCAAATTAAAAAAAAAATGAATTTAATTATATTCTAAAGTTAAATCAAATTATAAAATAGTAAAACAATGAGGTGTAATTTGAATTGAAATATAACTTAATTCAATTTGACTAGTACCGTGGAAATCAAAAAATTAATTTTGGGTGTGCCGAAAATTAAAATTTTTTATATTTGTATAAAATTTTTCAAGATTTAGATAGATTAAAACTATATAAAAAATTAAGTTTAGATGGGTAAAGTAAATTTTTTTTTTTATAAAATAATAATATATATATTTTTTTTGGTGTGGCACAAACCTACCTTGATCTAATTTGACTAATTTTTGTACAACTCTAAATTTGGGTGGAGTTTATATTATTATCCATATAATGTAACATTTGTTTATGAAACAAAATATTTTATTTTTATAATATTAACATAGTATAATAAAACCTCTGTAAATAAATATTTAATAAATTAATAATTTTTATCATATAATAATTTTTTATAATTTTGACTTAAACTAATAAGCTAAATTAATAATTTTGATAAATTAATAAAATAATATTTTTTAAAAATCTTTATATAATTATATGATCCATTTATATTATAAATTAATAATTTATTAATATTATACATATAATATACTACGATATTACATTATTAAAATTTAACTCTAAAAACTATTTTAAATCTAAATAATTATACTTGTTTTTTTTTTTCATTTAATTTATATTCAATTCATCACTTTTTTTTTTCAATTAATTTAATTCATATTTAATTGATCACATATTTTTTTTTTCATTTTAACTAGTTAATATTCAATTGGTCATATTTTTTTTATTCCATTTTAATTAATTTATATTTAACTGATATTTTTTTATTTAATTTATATTAAATTAATTATAAAAGTAATAAAATGTAATGAATTTTTAATTAATTATATATATTTATTGAATTATAAATACTCTATTTAAATTGATAAATTATAATTAATTAATTTTTTTTATTAATAAAATTTTTAAATTTTAATAATATTAATTTATAAAGGTTGGACTGCGTTAGAAAAAATTTCCCAAACATTTCATTTTCTTACTCTTCCTTAGCAAATGTTTTTCACTGAATTCATGTCAACAAACAAGGCAAGCAAGCTAAGGCCAAGCCCATTAACTTTGTAAGTGAACTTTGATCGAGTAATTTTTTTCAAAAAGCCGAAAAACTCGTCTCCTCATGTGACCACGAAGGAAAATTGAAATTATCGTCACATCATTCAGTTCAAATTTCATTTAGTTGTCAATAGTGATAATATAATTAAAATAATTCAATTAACCATATAAATAATATGATGTGAACAAAAAAAATAAGCATTGAAAAAGAGAATTAAACTTGGGTGTATTAGTCATAATGATAGAGGTACTAATATTAATAATTAATTTAAATATTAGCGGATAAGACCTGAAAAAAAATTATAGTATATAGAAGATTTATGTCATTTTTTAAATTATTATTATCTTTAAATTTTTGGCCTCTCACAAAAAAAAAAAAAAATTCTGATAATGATTATTAAGATTATATATGCACGTCATGTAAGTTATTTACACTTTTAATATGGAGTTGGCCACTCTATTAAAAGTAATGGTCCACTTCTCTTTTTGCTTTTCTTATTTTTTGAAAATAACTACCTATTATTATCAGACAGTTAATGGTTAAGGGTATATATAGAGATTCATAAGTTTGCTCTCAATTATGCAAAAATTCATCATCTAAATTTAAGAGAAAAATCCAGAAAACTTGCTTTATAATTCATAGCATTCCTACAACAAAAATAAGTAATGACTGAAAGTATTTATAATTTAATTTTCACTGCTTAATGTTATATATAAAGTATGATGATTTTGGGTTAATTTTATTCTTACTATTCATGTTTTATATGTTTTTATTCTTACATTTAGTATTAGAGTATGATTTAAATATTTGTCTTGCTTGTTTTATAGGATTACGTAGCATTGAAATCGAATGAAATTCAGATAATTTAAATTTAAATTTTCTGTAAAAAATTTTCTAATTTTGAATTCTCAATTTTTGACATTGCAGTAATATTTTAATGGCTTAAAACCAATATAAATTCATTAAATAATGATTTTAAATTTAAAAAGATCAAAAATGATAAAGAAATAGAGTAGGAACAGTTGGTTCTGAACTGGGTTGTGTCTAGGTCGATTTTGAGTCGGGTTGACCCGACTGAAGGTTAGGAACGATCCAAACGACATTCAGTGATATCGTTTAGATAAAACGACATGTCATTTTATGGCTGGGCTATTCAACTACATTTAGTCTTGTTGTTATGGAACGTTGGCTTCTGATGTTGAAACAACGTCATTTTAATTTTTTCTAATTACAGTATTGACTCCATATTTCATGTTTATTTTAAATTGACTCCCGAATTTTTATTTTATTATAATTTTGACCCTGAATTTTCTATTTCTTTCTGATTGAACTCCAAATTTTTATTTTATTAATTTATAACATCGAAAATTCATATTTTTTAAATTTTAATCTCTAAAAATTACATTTTAGTCCCTAAAAAATTATTTTTTTAATTTAGTACAAAATCTTAATTATTTTGTGCATTTTTTTTATTTATTGATTTTTGGTTAATTATTTGCATATTTTTATTTTTAAGTTATAATTAAATATATGCAATTATATGTGATAAATTATGCACAAAATTAATAAATGCCTAGTGATTTTTATGTATAATTTAATTAATTTAAAAATAGCTACAACATCTTTAATTATTTAAATTATATATAATTAAGGCCTCTAAAATCACATAAAGTATAAAAGACATTAGTTATAATTAATTAAATTAATATATTAAAATTTATTTCACAAGAAATTTTTATATTAATTTAATTTAATTAGGATATTATGGTAGGTTATATTTCTTAATTAACCCATAGAAAATTGAGAGATAAAAATTTGCTAGTATCATCATAAGGATAAATGTGACTTGACTTATATTAAAACTTAGCCCAGGGGTAATTTTGATATGTTAAAATAGTTTATATTTTAACATAATTTGCATTGGTAAATTATGATTGGTTATATGTTGCCTAAAATTTTGTAAAATAAGCATGTGTATTTTAATATTATGCAGTCTTACAATTTATTTCTGATATGAAATTTGATGTTCTCGAACTGAGGAGTGATAACTATAAAGTCTGGAAGGAGAGAATTCTTCTTCAATTAGGGTGGATGGATATAGATTATGTTATAAGGAAAGATGAACTATCACCTATTACTAAAACCAGCCTTCCTGATGCAGTTGATAAAGATTATGTTATAAGCGATCTAATCGTCTCTCAGTCATGTTTATTAAGAGTAAGATCTCAGCTGGTATTCGTGATTCAGTCGAGCAGCATGCCAAAGTTAAATCTCTTCTGAAAGTTATTGATGATCAATTTCAGTTTTCAGAAAAGGCTTTAGCAAGCACCCTAATTATGGAGTTTTCATCCTAAAGGCTCACTGCATTAAGAGGTGTGCGAGAGCACATCACGCAGATGAGGGACATTGTGGCTTAATTGAAATCCCTCGAAGTTGACATGTTAGAGTCCTTTCTGGTTTATTATATTTTGAACACTCTCCCACAACAATATGAACCCTTTAAGATTTCTTACAATACACATAAGGATAAATGGGCAATCAATGAATTAATGACCATGTGTGTTCAAGAAGAGGGCAAGCTACAGATGGAAATGGGAGAAAGTTCATATTTGATCATGCAGAAGAATGAAAATAATCAAGCTAAAAGAAAGGGAAAGGCTAAAGTAGTCTCCCAAAGTGGAATCAAGAAGGAATCCAAGTGCTTCTTTTGGAAAAAGAAGGGGCACATGAAGAAGGATTGCACCAAATTCCATCAATGGCTTGAAAAGCAAGGTATGTTGACTTCATTTGTATGTTATGAATCTAATATGGTTGATGTTAATCATAACACTTGGTGGATTGATTCTGGTCCTATGATCCACATTTCGAATTCCTTACAGGATTTTCAAAACCATAGGAAGCCAGTGGGAAGTGAATAGTACATCTATTCAGGATACAAGATGTGCTCGCTTGTAGAAGCTATTGGGACATGCAGTTTAGTTCTCAGTAGTAGATATGTTTTAAATTTGCAAAGGATATTTTATGTACCTAGTTTTTCTAGGAATTTAATTTTTGTTTCAAAACTTTTATCATTGGGATATTCCTTAAATTTTTGGGATTTAAACATTAGTTTATCGTTTAATTCTAAAATTATTAGATATGGTAATTTTTCTGATGGTCTTTTCCAAATTAATTTACATGAAAATATTTACTACAATGCTATCTATGCTGGAATAAAACGTTACGTTATGAATGAGGAATCCTCTATGTTGTGGTATCGGAGATTTGGTCATATCTCTATTAATATAATCAAACGGTTAATAAGTGATGAAGTACTCACTACTCTTGATTTTGCTTACTATGATACTTCCATGGATTGCATAAAGGGAAAGCAAACCAATAAGTCAAAGAAAGGTGCCAAGAGGAGTTCAAAAATATTAGAGATCATATATACAGATATTTGTTGTCCAGATATAGACGCCTATAGTCAGAAATATTTTATTACCTTTATTGATGATTATTCACGATATATGTATCTCTACATGCTTCATAATAAGTTCGAGGCATTAAATGCCTTTAAGGCATTTAAATTAGAAGTAGAGAAACAATGTGGTAAACAAATTAAGATCGTGAGATCAGATAGAGGTGGTGAATTTTATGATAGATACACTGAAGATGGATAAGCACCTGGTCCATTTATAAAGTTTCTTTAAGAGCATGGGATAGTTGCCCAATACACTATGCCTGGTTCTTCAGACCAGAATGGTGTAGTAGAGAGAAGAAATCGGACTTTATTAGATATGGTGCGAAGTATGCTTAGTAGCTCTAAGCTACCCAAGTCCTTGTGGATTGAAGCATTAAAGACGGTCGTGTACATATTAAAACGAGTTCCAACATAGGTTGTCTCAAAGACACCATTTGAGTTATTTAAATGTTGGAAACCGAGTTTGAGACATGTACGTGTTTGGGGAAGTCCGTCTGAAGTGAGAATTTATAACCCACAAGAAAAGAAGTTGGACCCAAAAACCATTAGTGGGTAGTTCGTTGGATATAATGAACGATCTAAGGAGTATAGATTTTATTATCCATCTCATACCACTAGGTTTATGGAATCAACAAATGCTAAATTTCTTGAAAATAACTTGATTAGTGGGAGCGATTAATCCAAAAATCTTACATTTGATAAAATCAACCTTCTACTTCAAGTTTAAGAGTGGTTGTTGTTACCAGTACTCTTTCCGTTTAACCGAATATTGTGCAACCAATCATAGAAAATTAACAACCTGTTGATTTAGATCTAGCATATCAAGTAGTTGTTGAGGGACAACAAGATATTGTTGAACAATCAGTTGAACAACAAGTTCCTCAAGAAGATAATGACACAACATTAAGAAGATCTACTAGAATAAGAAAGTCAGCAATACCTAGTGATTATGTTATCTATCTACAAGAATCTGACTATAATATTGGAGCCAAAAATGATCCTGAAACGTTTTCACAAGCTGTGAGTTGTAAAGAATCTGACTTATGGTATGACGCTGTGAAAGATGAGATGAGTTCTATGGCATCTAATGGTATCTGATATCTTGTTGAGTTGCTTATTGGTGCAAAAGCTATTGGATGTAAATGGGTCTTTAAAACAAAGAAAGACTCATTAGGCAACATTGAGAGATACAAGGCTAGACTTGTTGCTGAAGGATTCACCCAAAAGGAAGGAATCGATTACAATGAGACGTTTTCTTAAAAGCTATTGGATGTAAATGGGTCTTTAAAACAAAGAAAGACTCATTAGGCAACATTGAGAGATACAAGGCTAGACTTGTTGCTAAAGGATTCACCCAAAAGGAAGGAATTGATTACAATGAGACATTTTCTCCTGTATCTAAGAAAAATTCTCTTCGCATCATTCTAGCATTAGTTGCATATTTTGATTTAGAGTTGCAACAAATGGATGTGAAAATAACCTTTCTCAATCGAGATCTACAAGAGGAAGTTTACATGAAACAACCAGAAGGATTCTCCTCTAGTAATGGTGAGCATTTGGTTTGCAAGCTCAAAAAATCTATATATGGATTGAAACAAGCTTTCCGTCAGTGATATCTTAATTCTCATGATGTTATCAATTCATTTGATTTTGAAGAGAACATTATGGATCAATGTATATACCTGAAGGTCAGTGGGAGTAAGATTTGTTTCCTTGTTCTATATGTAGATGATATTTTACTTACAACCAATGATAAAGGATTATTATATGAGATGAAACACTTCCTTTCTAAAAACTTTGATATTAAGGATATGTGTGATGACTCTTATGTCATTGGCATCAAAATTCAGAGAGATAGATTTCGAGGCTTTCTTGATCTATCTCAAGAGACCTATATCAACAAGGTTTTAGAGAGATTTCATATGAAAGATTATTCACCAAGTGTAGCTCCCATTGTGAAAGGTGACAGGTTCAATTTGGGCCAATGTCCAAAAAATGACTTTGAGCGGAAACAAATGAAAAACATTCCTTATGCTTTAGTTGTTGGAAGCTTAATGTATGCTCAGGTTTACTCTAGACCTAACATTGCATTTGTAGTTGGGATGTTAGGAAGATATCATAGTAATTTAGGCTTAGATCATTGGAAAGCTGCAAAGAAGGTCTTGAGCCATCTTCAAGGCACAAAGGACTATGTGCTTATGTACAGACGAACTGATAATTTGGAGGTGATTGGCTACTCTGATTCAGATTACGCCGTCTGCATTGACTCAAGAAAATCCACATTAGGATATATTTTCATGCTAGCTGGTGGAGCTGTATCTTGGAGAAGGGCAAAACAGAGTTTGACTGCTACTTCCACTATGGAGGCTGAGTTCATATCTTATTTCAAGGCAACTTCACATGGTGTATGGATGAAGAGTTTCATATCTGAGTTTAGAATTATGGATTCAATTTCTAAGCCATTAAGGTTGTATTGTGATAATTCAGCTGTAATTTTTATGGTTAAGAATAATGAAAGTAGTAGTCAAAGTATACACATCAACATCAAGTATCTAGCCATAAAAGAATGTGTTAAGGATAAAATAGTGTATATTGAATACATCAACACTGATTTTATGATTGTTGATCCTTCGACTAAGGGCATGCTACCATATAAATTCAAGAATCATGTTGAAAGAATGAGACTTGGTTTCTTAATGTCTTAATGTAATTTTTCGTTGTAAGAACGATATCATTTTAATGAAACTCTTAATATGATGTTTTCTCATTGAGTTATGTATACATATTAATTTTATTTGTTTTGGAAAACATCTTTGAAGTTAGAACCTATAATGAACATATGGTTTATTCATTAAGTTATATGAAGAGATTATTGAGAAGTATAAAACATTGTAATACATGGAAGAAAATACTTAATTTTAGGTATTATTGCCATGATTCATTTGTTTTTATTTCTCACTACATTAAATGGTGGAAAACATGGACTAAGTGGGAGAATGTAAGTTATTTACACATTTAATATAGAGTTGGCCACTCCATTAAAAGTAGTGGTCCGCTTCTCCCTTTGCTTCTCCCATTTTTTGGAAATAACTACCTATTATCACTATTAACTGTGATGGGCAATTAATGGTAAAAGGCAGTTAATGATGGAGGGTATGTGTAGAGATCCCTAAGTTTGCTTTCAGTTATGCAAAAATTCACCATTTGAATTTGAGAGAAAAACTCAGAAAACTTTCTCTATAATTCGTAGTTATTCCTGCAACAAAAATAAATAATGGCTGAAAGTATTTATGATTCAATTTTCGCTGCTTAATGTTATATATAAAGCATGATGATTTTTGGTTTATTTTATTCTTGCTATTCATATTTTATATGCTTTTGCTCTTACATGTGATTATTAGATTATATTTAGTATATATAAATTAAAAAAAAATATTTGTTTGATTCATTAATTATAGGGAAAATTATAATATGAAAATTACCTTGAAATCATAATTAAAATTCATGAATGTATTGGAAGAATTTTTTAAAATCAAGCAAAAACATTACTAATTAATTAACATGTCTTTTAATTACCAAAAAAAACTATAAATCATGTATTGTAATTGTAAGGAAATTAAAAAGGCTAATAATTAAAAGTCAAATGCGAGCATAAATGTCAAGAGCATCATCACTTAACTTAGAAACAAAGTAGGAAATATAATCAGAGAAAACGAAGGGACGATAGAGAAGAGGATGGTCTTTGTCTACAAGTTCTCGAGGCACTTCTATCTTTGCTTCCTCTTTTGGCATTGAAAATAGCCCACATGAATACCTGTCTTTGTCTCCGCTTATTACCACTCTGTGTCTTGCTGCTTCAAGCCTTCCATTGCTCCATACCTATTATTTCATTAATTTCTTCAATAATCCTTGTAATTAATCTTTTGATTTCTACTAATTAATTAAGTGAAAAATATGATTACCATGTTACTTAAATTTAATATATAGGATTATCACGATTTGCTATTATGACTTTTTTTAAGCATTAAAAAAAAGAAGAAATTCATACCTAATTAATCTATTATTCAGATTGCATATACGCTAATTACTATTAGACATTTCACTATTATATTTGCTGGCTACTAGCTAGTTGAAATTTTAATGAAATATATAAAATATATCTTACTATAAAACACGAACTTTTATAATATATACTATTAATTATATAATAAAAATAATATAATCACAAAAAAAAAAAAAAAAAAACAATAACAGAATAGAGAGTAGTTATTACCTTGAGTGCTTCACCAATAACGACTACTAGAGCATCTTTAGGAACCACTACTGGAGCCCAATCTCCATCTTTAGATTGAACCTCTAGACCCTGAATTTCGTTTTGGCACAATATGGTTATAGAATTTTTGTCCGTGTGAGCCCGTAGAGCGATGGCCGAGTCACCGCTGTTGCTGTCGTGGCCGCTAGAGCCACCACTTCGAGGAGCTATATACTTCATTAAACGAATTAGACTAGTACTATCTTGAACGTGCGAGTCATAGTGATTTTCCATGCCAAAGCTCTCGAATATCATTTTCAACACCGTAAAATTTAACTCCAGCATCTTCGAGCTCATTTCGTGAAGGCTTTCACTGCATAGTCACACACACAATAATTAAAAAGAAAATTAAGTCCAATGAGACATTGATGCTAATATATTGGAACTTGTTCGTAAATTTGAGGAAGTATTGGATAAGATGGCAATGGGCTGGCATGTTTCTTCCTACTCGCGTGAAAACAAGACTTATTATGAAGCTCACGTGATCAGTGAATAGGAGAAATCGTGTTTTCATCCTATAGAAGAGGAATCATAATTATTGGAAGGACACCTAGACCACTTCAGGAAATTAATATTAAGCATATGATAATTAAATTTTTTTTTAGACGTAAAATAAATATATAATTTAATTTAAATTAAATTTGCATAGACCAATTAAAATTTTTTTTTGAATCACTACTTTTTTGTTATTAATAAAATTATGTAAAAATTTGAGTTTGAATGAGTCAAATAATTTTTTTTTTTTATAAATTAATCATTTTTTTTTTTTTTTTTTTTGTTGGATAGAGCTAGTAGGTCCCTCCGTTCCTGGAGGGTCTAAATTAAGGATAAAAAAGAATAATTTTAAAATTTCTATATGTTATATAAATACAAGTATACAGAATAAGTTTTATTTAATAAAATAGTATGAATATGTTATAAAAAAAAATGAAATGTTGAAAAAATTTGAAGCCAGTCAATATAATTTCTTACGAAATATGAATATAAAGTTATAGGAAACTTTAAAATATAAAAGTTTGAAGGCCAAAATGTATATTTTTAAATATATATAAATGAAAAAGTTGATTTTTATGTTAATAGAATTGAGATGGGAAATGTGATTATGTTTCATTAATATAATTTTATCTTGCCAATGTATACATATATATAATACAATATGTGGTGGGATTTTGTGATTGGTCATTGAAATTTATGTGAACTTATTATTATTATTATTATTATTATAAAGGTTTTCAGATCCGGTCCGCTTTTTGAATCATTGAAAGCAAAGAGTTACAAGTTAAAAATTTAACTAGGATAATATTAGAGATTCAATCATAATTAAATTAAATATATAGTAAATATTTATAAAATATATCATAATTAATATTACTTATTAAAAATATGATATATAAAAATATATTAAAATAAAGTAAATATATAAGTAAATAAATTAGTATAAATTATAAATAAATATCAACTAGTAATTTTATTAAATAATATTTCAAATAAAATTTCAAATTATAATAATATATTAAGTACTTACATTAATAATAATTATATTCTTTATATAGAAAATTCAGGATATTATTAATTTTTTATAAATTTAAAGCATATTAAATTTAATTGATATAATTCTTAAAAAAAAAACAATGGAAATAATTTTTGAATAAATAATTTAATTTAATTGAACCTTTTAATTGTATTGGATAAATAATCAAATTACTAAATGATTAGGGTTTATTATAAGGGAGTTTAATATATGAATCAGATCGATCATTAATATGATATTCAAATTTCTAGAATCAATTACCACTATGATGATTATGCACTTATTGACAACGTAATGCTACTGTATTAAATGCATATATGATGATTAATGAGAGCAATAGTTTTGAATGGAAGTGTGGCAGTTACAGAAAAGGTGACTTTCACTGTATCTCTGTGTACTGATTTTCTGCAATGACATGTGCAGATAGATTTATAACAATAATCATTTTAAAAGGCACTGTAATAAATTCAATCTTTTTCAAAGAAACTCTCAATTTAATAGCCCATTGGCACCTAGTGAGGCAGTTTGGTGGCACCCATTATCATGTTCATATATTTTCTACATAAAAAAATTATAGATCTTTTTATGGACAAAAAATTATTAACAAAAAAGGGTTCTAGGTGTTCAAATTTTAACACAATTTATTATATAAAATAATTTAATTTGGAACTTTTTTTATAATAATGTTAATATTCGATGTTGGGAAATGCATAGAACATGTAAAAAACAGCTGGCTTCGCAAGAAATTTGCAGGGCAAAATGCCAAGGAGAAAATGGTACAGTGACAGATTGATTTGCCTAAGTAGAAATAAAGTGGAACAAATTTTGAGCATGGTGAATAGACACACACCATAGAAAATGGCCAAAATAGAAACTATATGATAAATCCCAATACTATATGAAGAGGAACCATCTTGAAAAGGAATCATAGGTTAATATGGCTAAAAATGGAACCCATATGATGAGCCTTCTCAATACTAATTTATAACACAAACCCACCAAATAAAAAATAAAATTTTTTAATGGGTTTTGCTTAGTTTAATTTCCTAAAACAAATAATATTATTTATGTATATATAATCAAGATTATTATTATTATTAAGTTCCTTGAGTTGAAATATGTAGGTTGATCAATGCGTAGACTCAAAAGAATCAATACGATAACAATTGTAATTAAGCATTAAATTTGACAGATTTAGAGAAATTTTAAAGCATAGTTGATCAACGAAATTAACTAAATATGATACTAATATAGAAATGGTCTCACCAGAAAGTTGGGTTTCCATGAACTGGCCACATGAGGTTTGTAAAATCTTGAACAGAGAGGAGATTGTGTGCCTCGTCAAGGCCAAAGCTCTCATAGAAAGGAAGAATTGGGCACTTACCAGAGTAGCTGCGATAAGGCTTAGGATTGATATACTTAGTCTTGATTTCTTCAGGAAGATCAAATAATTTCTTCATGCTCATTAACATATCTTCATGTAATTTTGAAGATATTTTATCATGCATTACAAGGAAACAGCCATAATTCTCACTTGCCTCTCTAACTTTTTTACACATTTCTTTCCATTCCTCACTCCCAATTTCTTTTATTACTTCCCCTGATAAATCAAGAAATGGTATTTGAGCCTTACCCATCTTTCTATCTCTGTCTTTTGTGTTCGGTATATAGCAGTACTAAAGGGTTTGGCTTATATTATATAATAATGGGAAGGGAGCTATTTATGTCCAAAATTAATTATAGTTTGGATTTACTTTAATTTTGACCTGGTAATTTGGGGCACTCCATTTTCTATTTGGAAACAGTTGTTTATCCGTCGGATATAGGACAAATAATAATCAAATTATGACAAAACTATTAAAAGTGGGTGAAAATCATTAGCAATATATATATTGAATTAATTTTTAACTTTGATAATGATTAAATTTTAGTATATATATTGAATTAATTTTTAACTTTGATAATGATTAAATTTTAGTCATAAAATTTGATCAGTCTTATATCATTACACGAGTTAAGTTATTATAAATATAGCTAATGAGTTATACGAGGCCATATATTAGTTATATTTTATTTTCTTTTATTTTATCTATTCATTAATTTATGTGACCTAAATTTCTTTTTTTTTATATATATATATTAATACTTGTTATCTTTAATATGAACATTTAGTGAATTATTTGTTACTTACCTGACATTTATGCATAATAATGTGTTTATAACTCGTTGAGTTGTAAAATTTATTTTTTTAGTAGTTTAAAATTTTTTTCAGGTCATGAGTAGTCGGAAACGGTTCCTAAGGTTTTCTTCTTCTGTAGAGGAACCAAATTTCTTTTATCATGTAATTAATCTATACTTCTTTACTTTTGTGATCCTTAATAATTTCATAGTTAAACTAAATTAAGTAGTAGTTTATATGTATATTATATAGTTAAATAATGTGAATTAATTAACTAACAACTTTTAGATTTTATAATTAAATGTTTGATGATGGGTTGTGGAATGAGGAATTTGTGTTGAAATGGATATTGAATTGATTTGTGAGAATTGGTAGTTGATGAGTTCATAGTATAGGTTCTACGGGTGTTAGTAGTGCAGACGGGTCTCACATCCTAGGACCGTCATGTTTCATTTTTGGGACGTGACAATATTATTTATAGAAATTTTAAGATCTTAATATGGTAATTTATCCTGAAAAGGAAATATATCACTATATTTGCATAAATAAAAAAATAAATCAAAACCAAGATAATTTCTTGAACGGTATCCAAAAATAAGCTTACTATAAAAAGTAAATAAGGAAAATTAAATTACTAAAATAAAAAAAATGGAAATATGGAAAAACTTTAATACTTGTTTGTTTATATCATTCTCTTCTTGATACAGAAAATTCGATTTCAAATTTGACTCGATATATTTTTTTTCTTTTCACTTGAAAATACTCATAAAAATATGAAAATTTTCCACATTCATTAAGGTTCTCATCCAATCAATCAATGATTTTTAATATGACTTTCAATTAAAATTCTTTTAATGAATCGAGAATTAGATACGGTAGTAAAAATACTTGCAAATGGATATTCATAATAATATTTTTTTTCTTATGAATTTGTATTATGGTCTGCTACAATTTTCTGATATTTATATAATTCTCAATAGATGATGGAATTATCACAGTAGATAATGATATTTTTCGTCAGAATAATCATCAAATACTGCAGGTAAATTCCAATTGACATATGATATTATTTCTGAAGCATGAATATTAAATATATATATTTTTTTAAATCCATCTATCCGCTGGGTTAATTGATCCAGCATCTGCATTATACATTGCACCATTTGTTTGATTCGACGATTCACACACTGCTCAAATTGTGTTACTGTGTCACGATCATAAACCTCCTCTACAGGTACCATTTAGCATCCTCTTCTTGGTGGTATGATCTTTAAAGGAATGAATCGAAAACTCTGATACTAACTAACGTAGCATAAACCTTCTAAAATTCTGTTAATTATAAATTGAATAACAAACTGATGGGCAAAAAAATTATCGATTCAAAAAATACTGAAATTTAAAATATCTTTCAAAGACAAATATGATTTGGATTCGAAACATAATCTACTCAAAGATCACAAAAATATATATATATAATATTGCCTTAAAAAAATCTTAGGATCTTAATATGGTAATTTATCTAAAAAAAAAACCATCAAATTTGCATAAATAAAAAAATAAATCAAAACTAAAATAATTTCTTAAACGCTGCCTAAGAACAAACTTTCTATTAAAAGTAAATAAGGAAAATAAAAATACTAAAGATAGAAAAATGCAAATATGGAAAAACTTCAACACTTGTTGATATGTATCATTCTTTGTTGCCTATTAGTTCTAATACTGTAATATATGTTATTTTGTTGTATTTTATTTATTGTGTAATTGATGAATTTAAATTAATTAAGGATGAGAATATTTGAGGGATCCAGAAATTTCTGGGTTGCAAGATTTTGTGAGGCTGAATGCTTGATCTTAAAGAAATAATTTGGTAAAGTGTAAAACATAAAAGTTATGGATTTATTTTTATCTTCAATTCTGTAAAATGGTTTGATAAAATTCTGTATGTGTAAGGAGTTATGTCTCCTTGAGTAGGACTTATCTGGTTTAGTATTTCTATAGGAAGTCTATGTCTGTTTGAAATTTCTGAGAATGACTGATGCAGTTTGAGCCAAAAGTGTAAACATGAGAAATGTTCATTTTTATGTTGTGAAATTGGCTGTAAAATTTTAGGGTTTTTGGATAAGTATAACTTAGCAGAGAGTGGATTTTCTCAGGTATGTTCGGAAGAATTTTGGGGCAGTAAGTCTGAGTAATTTTGGAGAGTCACCATGGTTAGTGAATTTGCCTTTATGATTTGAATTTTTGATATGTTGAGACCCTGCATGTTTATTTTAAGTGACAAAAAAAATTAGGAAGTTTGGATGTTTGTAGCTCATTTGCGAGCTGGTTAAGTATAAGTTATTAGGGAAGAGTCTCAGTTGGGCAGATACTAGTTATGGCGAGCTAGCTAAGTGTAAGTTGTCCAGGTAAGATTTCAGCTCAGCAGAGACTAGTGTTAGTGAGCCGGCAAATGCGAAGTGGCATTTGTGAGCCGAAAATGCGAAGTGGCGAAGTGGCGAGGTGAGGTTGCTGAGGTGGCAATTGGAGAAGAGACATATGCGAGGCGGTATATGCGAAGAAGGATTCGGCGAAGAAGAAAAAGGCGAGGTGGCATTATGCGAAGAGGGAATGTGCAAAGTGGCAGTTTGTGAGCAGAGTTTGGAGAAGAAGGAGATAGGCGAAGTGAGTTGGCGAAGAGGCGAAGAAGCATTGCCGAGGCAGCATATGCGAGGAAGAGTTTGCGAGGAGAGTTTGGCGAGGCAGCATATGGGAGGTGACATATGCGAGCTAGATTAGCGAAGTAGCTTTTGCGAAGTGGCATTTGCGAAGTGGCATTGCCGGATCAGTTTGATGAGATGGGAAGTGCGAGCTGGAATTGTGAGCTGGCTTATGCGAGGTAGCATTGCCGATGCAGGATGGCGAGGTGAGCTGGCGAGCAGAATTTTGGTCAGTGGTCTATTTAACCCAGTAGCCAGTAGCGTTTTCTTCACGATTTTTCTTTCTTCTTTCTTCTTTCTTCGCTCTTCTTCCTTCTTTTTCAGATTTGTTCCATTTCTTTTCTAAGGCATTAATATTCAAAATTAATGCATTAGATCTCTATATTAGAATATTTTAAGGTAGAAATTGTCAGATTCAAGCAGAATATTTCAGGAAATTCAGTGTTGGAGCAATAAGGTAAATTTTTTTCAAATATCAATTCTTGTTAGATTAATAAATTCTGATGGTTAGAATAGTCAATTAAAGGTATATAGAATTTATGGCAAGTATTTTAAGGTTATACATTATAATTAATGTTGGAGAAATCTGAATTAATAGACTGTCATAAATAGTAACATGAACAGTACATTCGAATTGAATGCAGATTTTTCTTTAAGAGATGAATTAAATTGATGTTGGAAATTAAGAATAGAAACTCTAAGATGGTTAATTATTAAGAAATCATGTTGAATATTATTGATTTAGAAAACCCTAATTTTGTATATTTGGGAAAATTTCTTAGGAGAAAGAAATCAAGGAAATTGAGGAGTTTGGAGTTGAGCAATCTGTTAAAAGAAATTCGAGAGTAAACTGTGTTGAGGTAAGTATGAACATTGCATTTGTTTGCTACTTCCTTGAAATAATATGACCGAATATTCATAATGCTAAATCATATGATTCTTGCATATTTGATATTATATCATTGAGCTATTAATTGAAAATTTATGATATCCTAAAAACCGAGATTTCTCACTTGTTCATATGATTACCATATATATATATATATATATATATATATATATATATAATGTAAGTGACTTGGTCAATTTTCTTAGATCAAGTTCACATGATTCCTACTTGCTTATTACTTGTTAAAATTGATTGAAATTATGATATATGTTGATGGTTTTGTGACCAATATATTCTTGTGAGATGAAACCATATGACCCTATGGATAGAACGCTCTTCCCAATGAGAGTAAATTCATTGGTCCATTATGCACTTTGGGAACCTAGCTAGTAGGGTTACTGTACCAGTGTTCCATCTAGAGGGGACCACGAGCTCTAGGCGTATGCCTGGCCAAGCATGCGTTTGCGATAAGGTAGCAAGGACTACTGATGCGCTCTGTTGTGATAGGTAGCATGGCTATCAATGTACTCTATAGTTCTACCATGATATTTGATAGTGCTATTCGATTGTGAGCACTTCTGTTTCTTGTAAGCCTAACCATTTCTGATTTTACCCATGTTCTTGAAATTTGATATTTCTTTCAGATTATGTATATATGTATGTATTTCTTTCTTATTGCATGTTCATATCTTACTGAGTTGAAGGCTCACTCCTCTTCTGTGGATTTCAAGTGATAGTTTAGCTCGTGAGGGAGCTAGTAAAGAAGATCCAGCTTCTTGACTCATTCTTCCAAGAAGCCTTCATTGTAATTATTTTGGGATATGATTACGTATATTCATTATATGGTATTATGACACAATATGTATTGGAAGTATACTCTAGAGCTCCGTAGTTAGTTATTGGGGATGATAATATTTTGATGTATGATTTATTGGGTCACTCTTGTTCCTTAGTAATGTGGGATGCATCTTTTGATCAGTAAGGAACAAGAAAAAATTTATGAAATGATATAAAAAGAAAGATATGAATTATGCTTATATTGATCATAGAAATGATTATTGTATGATATTTATATTTGATATAATGTGAATGAGATCCAGGATATGAGAGTTCTACTGATTTATAGTGGCCTTAAGCCTACCCTTGCCCTAGGACCGTCGCACCATTGGAGTTAGGATGTGACAAATACCAACTGAAGTAAAATGACGCAGTAAAATCTTTCTAAGAGTCTATTGATTCTAAATTGAATATCAGACTAATAAGCAATAAAGATCATTGATTAAAAAAAAATCGAATTTTGGAATAACTTTAAAAAAGAAAGATGATTTATATTCAAAACATAATCTGCTCAAACTCTAAAGTTTAAAAATATATATATAAAATATTGGCTCTAGAAATTTTAGAATCCTAATATAGTAATTTATTCTGAAAAGGAAATAAATTACAAGATTTATATTATAACGCCCAAATTTTTGTATTAATTTTTAAAATATTATTTTATTAAGGAGTAATATTATTTTAAAAATATTTAATGAATATAAAAGTATTTTTCAATTGTATAATATTTTATTATCATATTTTAAGATTTGACTTTTAATTATAAAATTTGATATTATTTTATTATATTATGAATTATAAATTATTTAATTAAAAAAAATTCTTAATTTAGTTAGTTAAATCAAATACTTTATTGCAAATTTTTAGTTATTTATTAATTATTAAATTAATTACTTTACTATTTAAATTAAGATTTTATTATTATTATTATTACACAAATATTATATATAAAACAAAGAAAGCAGGAAAGGGAACAAAAAAAAATGGAACAAAGAAATGGATGAAGAAAGGGAAGCTGAGAGACGAAAAATAAAAGAGAGGGATGAAATATATATATATAGACACAGCAAAGGCAGAGAGAGAGAGAGAAGGATAGGCGCTAGAAATCAACCGACCGGCTACTAAATCGTGGCACACGCACTACCATCGGAAGCCCAGCTGTCGGACATCATTCCATCATAATATCATCGTCATTCGTAGTCGGAAAACCATTTCAAGCCATTTTCGGCCATGTTTTTTGGCAATACCAATTTTTTTGGACTCCATTTTTTGCAATCTTTTCGATAGTGTCTCTTTTGCCCCGATCGGAGACCGAAACCGGAACTGAAAAAGTTTGGACATGCGTAGATTTTCGACAATTTCGAGTGAGTAGGTTTAAATTTGTTCTAAAATTATTTAGAGATTATTTGGAGATAATTTTATGAAATGATTAGGTATTTTTATTGGTAGTGAAATATTTAGGCAGTTAATAATTAATAACTGTATTTTTATTGGATAAAAAAATTAAAGTAAATTTGTTCTATTATTTTGGAGTTATTATAGAAATTATTTGGATGGGAACTATGGAAAAAT
Organism: Aleurites moluccanus; assembly: GCA_948193065.1. Classification (NCBI taxonomy): domain Eukaryota; kingdom Viridiplantae; phylum Streptophyta; class Magnoliopsida; order Malpighiales; family Euphorbiaceae; genus Aleurites; species Aleurites moluccanus. Next base: position 905 of record CANXYC010107862.1, on the reverse strand, counting down.
ATTAAGTTTAACGTTAATTTAAGAATTTTCGGACAGTAAATTATTAGTAATTGTGTTTTTATTGAATATAAAAATTAAGATAAATTGATATTATTTGATTTGAAATTATTATGGAAATTATGTGGACGATATTTGTGAAATTTAGATATTGAAAGGTTAAATTATTGTGAAGTATTTTAATGAAGTAGGTAATTAAATTAAGTTTATAAATAGATTAAATTAAGATAATTATTAAAGTTTGATAAATGAATTATTGAGACAAAAATATTTTGATGATGGTATTATTCTAAATATTTTAAGGTAATTAGATATAAATATTAATTTTAATGTGGTTAATTATTGGGGATTTAGTGGATAATTATTTACAAAGTATTATTTTAATTAAGTGTCGATAAATGAATTACTCGGCACTATTATTATTTCTAGTGTATCAATAATGATGAATTAAATGTTAGAATTGAGTTGAAATATTAGACTGTTATAAATAAATTTAGTGAATTGGATTTGGTATTTGAGATGAGTAAATTGATCATAATTATTGAGTTGATAAGTTGGAGACTCAGGAAGGGGTCAATTGATTTGATAGTGTATGATGTGAATTTTTGGAGTAATTATTGAAAGTGTTATCTTTTTCATTTCAGGAGGTTACGTCCTATTTTTAGGGGAAACTCTGCCAAAATTTCGGCAAATTTCTAAAATTCATTCTTTTATTTCTAAGTCAATATTTGGATATAATTCTAATAATTCTCGTATTTGTGTCACAACCCGTTCCCGCAGTCGGATCGCGACGGTCCTAGGGCACGGGAGATGCCAATGGCGACCGGCACCCGTAGAACCCAGTATCAATCACATTCACAATATACATATATATTTATCGCAGCGGAATAAAACTTATCCATCATCTG
>CANXYC010107842.1:0-17494 GCA_948193065.1 Aleurites moluccanus | reverse complement strand
CACCGAAATACCTAATTTTGGCACAAACTTTGATTGGCTATAAAATATGATCTAAAAGGCTTTTTGACCTGAAACCAAGCCCAATCATCTTTTATATATATGTACTTGATATTGGTATAAAGAAATTGCTATGTATATATTGAATTCAAGGGAAACCAGCAAGTGCCTGAAAAATGAAAACGGACCCGTAATTTGGGAGCTAGTTGCGGCAGCGCAAACTGGGCTCCTGTGGGCAGGAATATGAAAATGAACCAAACCCTTCCTTTGGGTCTATTATTGATATATATTATCATTTAAGTCCTATTTGAGACTTATTTTATTGTAATTATATTATATGAGACATTTGCATATAATATGCTATAACAGGACTATTTCGATGGTATAGAAATAAAACATCGGCTGTGATCACAGATATATATTATGGCCTCTGCTAGGGAGGGTAAGAATATTCCCTATGACATGGTTGATTGGGGGAGATGTGATGAAATGAAGCTACAGTATGATATATGACATGTTACAGACTCCTGTTATATTATATGCATTATGATCCATGCTATATATTTCATTATGCTATCATTAGCAATTCTATTTACAGATCATTAATGGATAGATGTGACTGTCATGAATATTATTGCATACTCATATATATAGAATGACTCACTGAGTATATTGTTATACTCACCCCTTTAAGTGGTTATAGGATTTCAGGACCTCAGTGAGGGAGTCATCTATTGGCTACACCATCTCTAGCCTTGGATCAGATGTATGTATTTGAGGTCACTCCTGTGTATAGAGGTTCCTTAGTATATAATGTATAGAGGTTTGAGTTGACCTAAGTAAAATGTTAAAATGATCAAATGGTAAAATGATATGATATGGATATGGATATATTGTACATATTTATGGTATATGATCCTTATATGAAATGTATATGTTATATGATATGGATGAAAATATTGAAGTGTATTTTGAGTTGCAATTGATCAATGGAGAATATAAGGGGATGTATGCTATATTGGGAGTGCATATTTATATGTTTTGTGGATAGCTTAAGTCAGAGTTACAAAGGAAACTCTGTCAGTTTTTCTGCATGAATAATATGATGTTTTAAAAAAAAAAGTATCACAGGTTAAGTTATGAATGTAAAAGTAGAAGCATGGGTTCTTCGAGGTACTGGTGGCTTAGGCATTACCCGTACCCTAGGACCGTCATAGTCTAAAGTTAGGCTGTGACAACATGCATGCCTTAAAAATTTTAAAAAAATTCTTACCCGATTAGAGCGTCAAAGCTCGATCTAACAATTGCACATACATCGCATATCGGGTTATTACACCTGGGCTGTGTTTGTTTGACATCGCCTCTACACCTGAGCCTCCTTCCACTCATTCCAGAACTTTAGAGTCACTTTTATAGCCTGCAACACTGAGCTTGTGACACACTATAATATTTTTGTTCTTCCAAAGCATCCAACACACCATGAACACCAACTCAACTTCCTCTTGTCTACATTTATCCCAAATTAGTTCAAGCAATTGGTGAAATGTCCTACAACCTCAAAGAAAAAAACCAACAAATGAGGCCATCCAACATTGTTTGCTAAAAGGACAACTAACTAACACATGGAGAATTAATTCGTTACATGCATTATAGACAGGACATAAGGGATTTACCTCCACATTCTTCAATAAAAGCTGGTCCTTGGTTGGCAAACATGAAGATGCTGCTCTCTATAGGAAATCTTTAACCTTAGGAGGTAGATTAAGCTTCCATAGCCTCCACCAATGATCAACAAATACCCCGGCGCTAGAATTAGAACCCCTCTACTTTAACAATCTGTATCCACTCTTGACCGAGTAAATGCCACATTTCTCATGGAACTATTGCCAAGAATCCACATTGTTCCTAGGACTCATGTAAATCCTATGAATAAGCTGGCAATTTCTATCATTGAACAGATGATGAATCTTGTCCCAATCCCACTACTGTCCCCCTAATACCCTAAGCTCATTTACTGTTAGGTTCTCCATATCAGGCATCATTTCTGTCTCAATGAAGGGGTTATTCTCATATGGCAGCCAAGCATCCTTCCAAACTGAGATACTTTTACCCAATCCAACACTCAATCTATAACATTTTTGGATCAAGCCTTTAGTCTCTATCACACTCCTCTATACAAAATTTGGGTTATGACCCAACTGGGCATTAAGAAAGATCCCCTTAGGATAATATCTTGCTTTATAAATTTTAGCAACCAAAGAATTAGGCTCGATTAATAACCTCCAGCCTTGTTTACCTAGTAATACTATGTTAAACACATGAATTTCCTTAGAACCCAACCCGCCATCATTCTTATTGTCACACAACCTCTCCCAATGCATCCAATGGATGCCTTTTGTGTCCTTTTTATTCGAGCCCCACCAAAAAGAGTTCATCATTCTCTCCAATTCCTTACACAGCTCAATAAGGAGCAAAAATACACTAATGGCATAATTGGGCATTGCCTGAGCTATAGATTTTAACACCACCTTCCGGCCTGCCATAGAAAGCTTCCTCCTTCAACCTTGAAATCTTTCTGAACTCTATTTTTTATGTACTAAAAAACTTCTCTTTTCTTCTGCCTGATCATAGTTGGGAGCCCCAATTAGTTACCATACTCACTAACCACCTTGTCTTTTAGAATAGAACAAACCAAATGCCTCACCTCAGCACTTACATTGGAACTAAAGTGAAGAGAGTATTTTTGAACATTAACTTGTTGACCCAAGGTTGCTGTGGTGTTTTTGCAGCGACGATCCGGATTTGAACCTAAAATATATCAATAAGAATTAATCAAATCGAGGAAATAGATCGGTAAGAATTAATCAAACCGAGGAAAGGAGTTGCCACTCGATTAAATGTGTAACTGAAATCACAAATGCAATGCATTTCCTTCCTCTAAGAAATGAGTGATGATTTTATCTCTAGTTAAGCACCTGTAATACCCTAGAAAGGTCTATCATAACTGCATTTTCTTCTTCTTCTTAGCCAAATTTTCTGCATTTTCTTCTTCTTCTTCTCTTCCTTTGGCCAAACCACTATCTTCATTCTCCCACCAATTTTCCTTCAAATTTCTTAAGGAAAAATCAAAGAAAACTTGTAATCAACCTTGTATCTTCCATCTTCCATCCATTTTCCACCTTGAATCACAAAGAATTTTCAAGAAAAATCACCTTGAAGATTTCGGCCCAACCACCAAATTGAGATAATGAGTTGATTTGTTTGATTTAGATGTTATTGATGTCAAATAGAATGGGTTTTGTGTTTGATTGCATCAATTGATGCATTTAGGATTTTTCCTCATTTTTTCAAATCCTAGCCTAAGTTGTTTGAATTAGCTATTTTATTTTGAGTTAGTTTATGTTAATTAAGCTTAGATTATGTTAATTGGAGGTTAATGAATGAAATATTTGTGGTTGGTTTGTTGTAGAAAAACAAGATTCACAAAGTTGTGACTTTTTTCTCCTTTGAAGCTTTAGGTGGAAAATCAATTTTCCAAACCAATTTGAAGTGTGAGGTGAGTCTTTTATGCATCAAATTACATGCCTAAAGTGTTAAAATATTGATTTAAATTCATTCCCAAAATGACCATTTTGGCCGAACCCTAATAAGGCAAAATTGCCTTTGATTTTGTTTCGTTTTACATTATTTTTCTAAGCTTATTTGATTCTTTAATTGTTATTTATTATTGTATATCTAATGCTTATTCAATTGTCTATATTGTGTGTTGTTGATGATTAATGGGGTAATGTTAGAGTTGCACCCAAACCTTATCAAATTGTCCATCCAAAGTTGCCCAATAAGTGTTTGTTAACATACCTAGTTCAAAATTCATAGGACTACCATTGTTTTCATCCATAGGCCTACAATTTGAATGCCATCGTCGCCAGTGACATTGGCATGCCAATTATGCCAACTTTTTGTTCATATATGACCAACCTATGTTCCATCCCATTGTTGTTTGCCAAACCCTTTGTCATTGTATAACTACTTGCTATTGCTATTCCATTGGTTCTATTGCTACTTGAATTGATTGATAATGAATTATTGATACTTGGTGATACCATTATTATGTAATAATATCTATTGACTTGTTCCTTACTTCTATTGTCTCCGATGTGGTTTGACAGAGTTACCGCTCCGACAGGGTAGTGGGTACATATTGTCGGCAATGTACACATTGTATAATGATACCCTAATTGGGAAGGGTTAACAGTCCTAATCATAAGACCTGATCAGTCTTATGTTTATTGATATGAGATTGATATGTGTTTGACACATATATATGCATTTGACATATATTATATGCGTTTCATGGCCTTATATCTGTCTTATCCATGTGATATACTTTCCATTGACTTTACAGGCATCTTTTGTACTTGATTTTGTATCCTGTTATTCTTGAGCAGAATGACTTATTTATCTCATCTGCCTATTCTTTATTGATATTCCAGTACATATTCGATGCATATTAGATTCACTGAGTATCTTATATACTTATCCTTTCATTGTTTCCCATTTCTAGGTGCCGAGTAGGAGGAATAAATCCCAGCTTTTGACTCTCTGTGGATTCCTGCATTATTTTATAGCAGTGTAATTATTTTTAAACACTATATTTTAGATGTTCATATCCTAGCTGCTCCATGGGTTGTAGATGGTATAGTTAGTTTATGAACATATATGTATGGTATATATAAATACAAATTCTTCATAGTAGAGGCAATTACATAGATACTGTCGGTTCCAAGCTCGGATGGAGGAGATGGGCTGGAACCACCACTATCTACTACGGACCTGAAAACATTAAACCATAAGAGGTGAGAATTTAACCTCAGTGAGTAATACACATGTTATCTTACTTGTGAGGCTAGGTGAGGGAGTTGCTCATAAGAAAAATAATGATAGCATAAAATGTACAATAATAATGGGATCATTATTCAATTAAAGATTCATAAAATTATAGTCATTTAATATATGAGTTATGTTCCACATTGGCATCAAGAATTCATAGCATATCGTATCATAAAACAACAGAATTATTAATAATAATTTAAGCAGAGGCTACAATTCAGTAGCATGCTATTTACTCATACGGTTGATCAGACCGCATGGCGAGGACCTTAACCTCTTCCTAGCTAGGATCATTAAACCACTATGCAAAATGTCATTAAAACTTCTATCATTTCATTAATGCCATACATATAGTGCTTAATCATTAGGAATAAAAAATAACTTAAGCACTTTCAGGGGTTCAATAAATGAAGCATTAGGCCAATCATGCAAATTCAATTAAAGGGAATCATCTGGGATTATAAAGGGTATCAAATTAATCATGGATCATACAATTGATATTTTTTTCCAACAAAAGAATTTCATGGCAATTTCAATAATTTAATTTAAAGGCAATGCCAAGTAAAATAGTATGTATATTACTCACCTCTAAATGCAAAAATTCAAAATCAATCTTCATTTTCTACTTATCCAAGACAAAAGAGGGAATCTTGAACCTTTTTGTCACCCTCTTTAGATTCTATACATAAAATTAAATATAATTTAGTATCAGTTTGGTATGAATTTATATTAATTAACACTCTAATTAATTAATTTCCTCAAATTTCAAAAACTTAGGGTTTAATTCCAATTTTAATCCCATTGGTAGTCCTGGCATTCCCAGCTATATATCCCTCTATACTTACTCATTTACTTCAATTATTTTTCCTACTTAAACTAGATATCTCATGCTTCAACATATATAAAATTCAGAATTTTCTTACTACTATACGAATTATGGGAGAATTTCTAATTCTACCCTGAATTCTGTCTCCTATCCTTCATACTCTACCCAAATAGTCTTTAGTATTTTATTTGCATCTCATTATATAAATATCTAAATGTGCTCTATTTTCATGAAATTTTAGCTAAGACATATGAGCACATTTTTTATGTTTTGAGTTTTTAATGATTTAGCATTTAAGATTTTCAAAAACTTAAAACACAGTAGGGTTGCTTTGACCAAACCCTAACCTGAGTTAGCAATGCTCAGTCTTTTATAACTCATAATATAAAAAGAATTTGACAAAACTTCTTTAAAGGAAAATAATCTACACATGCACCAACTTTCATGTTTTGAGTATTTGTAAATTCCAATTCTAAGGGTACGAAATTTCAATTTTAAAATTTTATTTAGACATAGGGATTTCAAAACTCTCAAAACTTTACTACTAATTTCACTTTCTTCTTCTAATTAGACATCTAAATTACCATTAAAATTCATTAAATCAAATTATAAAACTAGTTTAAAATTTTACCTCTTGAAGTTCTTTGAAAAAAATTTTATCTACCAATTTTGATGAAGAAGAGAATTTTGGAGGTGGAGAGGTGAAGATTGGTGAAGATGGAGAGTGGTTTGTATTGTGTTTATTGAAACAAAATTTTTGGAGGCTTAAATATGGAGGATTTCGGCCATGGGCTTTAGAGAGGTTGAAGATGATGAATTTTTTTTTGTCTAATTAGATTTATTTATAATATTTTATCACCAATTAAATTTTAAGAAAAAGAAAAATTATGAAAAATGGAGGAGAAATTAATTTGGTGCAAAATTAAGTTTCCATTAATTTGGAAGAAATAAATTTGATTAATTTTGGTGGCAAGCCTACTACTTGGACGGCCACCTAAACCTCCTCCATTATTATTATTATTATTTTTAATTATTTTAATTATTGGATAAAATTTAAAATTATCATTTTCTTTTTCTTCTTCTTCTATCTTTTTTACTTCTTAAATTTAGTAATTAGATTTTATCATTTCCACTCAGTTCTATTTTTAATTTATCCATTATTTATAAGATTTTAAGTGTGTGAAGAAAAATTGGGTAAAAGAATGCTTTAGAATTTCTTAAAAACGAACACCGTAGGGTGTTTAAAATTAAGTTTTTCTTTGAAAACTTTTAATTGATTTAATTAATTATTACTATTTCTAATCCCATTTAATCTCCCAATTTTTTTTTTTCAGGTTGTCATGCTACCCAACTTAAATTATCCATAATTAATTTTAAATAATATATTTCCTAGAATTTATGAAAAATCGTCTATCAATACTCGTTTCACGTAACTACACTTAAATTGTTTTAAATTTTCGATTAGAGTTATTACGTTCTACCCCCCTTTAGAAAAATTTGTCCTCGAATTTTAAATTACTAACCTTAGCGTTGAAACAACTGTGGGTACCTCAGTCGCATATCGGCTTCACTTTCCCACGTGCACTCCTCAATACTATGGTTTCTCCATTGCACTTTCACCATACGAATTTTTTTATTCCTCAGTCTCTTTACTTGTCGATTTGTTATCCTGATTGGCATTTCTTCATATGATAAGTCTTCATCCACTTTGATAACTTGTGGCTAAAGTACATGGGATGAATCAAACAAATATTTCTGCAGCATGGATATGTGAAATACTAGATGAACATGGCTTAAGCTTGGAGAAAGAGCTAAGCGATATGATACGTTCCCCACTTTATCCAGTATCTCAAATAGTCCCAAATACTTTGGTGAAAGCTTTCCCTTCTTGCCAAACCGCTTGACACCTTTCATTGGAGAGATTTTCAGAAATACATGATCACCGACAGCTAACTACAAATCTCTTCATTTTGGATCCGCATAACTCTTTTGCTAACTAAAAGCTATTTTCATCCTTTCCCTTATAATCGACACTTTCTCCATAGTTACTCTAATCAAATCTGGGCCTTCAATTTGTTTATCACCAGGTTCCACACAACATACTGGAGATCTACATTTTCTTTCATACAATGCTTCGTAGGGTGTCATACCAATAGTGGAGTGATAACTATTATTATAAGCAAACACCGCCAAAGATAGGAACTGATCCTAACTGCCTCCAAAGTCAAGAACACATAAACGAAGCATATCCTCTAGTGACTGAATGGTTCATTCAGATTGTCCATAAGTTTGAGGGTTGAAAGCAATATTGAAATTTAGTTGTGTACCCAAGCCTCTTGAAACTTCTACCACAATCAGGATGTGAACTGAGTACCCGATCTAATATAATGGATTTTGGTATACCATGCAATTTCACAATCTTATCCACATACAATTGAGCATACTGAGCTGCTGAATAAGTGGATTTCACTTCAAGAAAATGGGCTGACTTCGTAAGCCGATCAACAATCACCCATATAGAGTCATAACCCCATGAAGTCTTCGGCAATCCAACTACGAAATCCATAGTAATCTGTTCCCATTTTCCTTCAGACAATTCTGTCTCTTGAAGCAACCTGTCACATCCCGATTTCGGAACACGACAGCTCTAGGATGCGGGAGATGCTAGAGGCGACCTACACCCATAGAATCCAGTATCACATGCAATTAACAAATTACTATCAATAAGTTAATCAACTATTTAATTACTATTCATTTTGTCATTCTGTAATCTGTTTGTAATTCTTACTGCAAGTGGCTGTAACAATCATTATATCATGCCATATCATTAATTATACTCCATAATATGCCATACATATATGTTCATAAACTAACAATACCATATACAACCAATGGAACAACTAAAATATAAACATATAAAATACAGTGTTTAATATAATTACACTGTCACTCAAGTAGCAGAAATCCATAGAGATATCAACAGGTGGGATTCTGCCTCCTACTCTGCACTTGAAAATGGAAAACAATGAAAGGGTGAGTATATAAGATACTTAGTGAATCTAATATACATTGATCATAAATATAAACTAGAACATCAATAAAGGATAGGCAGATGAAATAATAATATCAGTCTGCTCAAAATATCAGGATACAGAATCAAGTTACAGAGGATGGCTGTAAAGTCAATAATCAAGTCAAGGGAAGCATATCACATGGAGAAGACAGATGTAGGGCCATGAAACACATATAACATATATCATCATGTATCAGTAAACATAAGATTGATCGGGTCTTATGGCTAGATTGTTAACCCTTTCCAGCTAGGGTATCATGTGCACATTGCTGACAGTATGTACCCACTACCCTGTCAAAGCTGCAGCTTTGTCAAATCATATCGGAGTCAATAAAAGTATGGAACAAGTCATTAGATACTATTACACAACAATGGTATCACCAATTATCAATATCTCAGTATTAATCAAATCAAGTTGCAATATAAACAATGGAATAGCAATAACTAGTAGATATACAATGGCAAAGGGTTTGACAATTAACAATGGGATGGAATATAAGTTGGTCATACATGAACAAAAGGTTGGCACAATTGGCATGCTAATGTCACTGGTGATGATGGCATTCAAATGGTAGGCCTATGGATGAATAAGTGATAGGCCTATGACAAAATGAACTAGACATTTTATCAAACACTTGGTGTGCAACAAAGGATGGACAATTTGGCATAGTTTGGGTGCAACTCCAACATTGCCCCAATAATCAACAACAACTCACAATGTAGGCAACACAATAGGCATTAATTTGCCAACAATAAACATAATAAAAAGGATTAAAATGGCAAGTGAAATATGAAGAAAAACAAAGCAAAAACAATGAAGTGAATAGTAACAACCCATTCGGCCAATAATGAGGTTTCAAAGGAGAATTCCATTCAAAATTTCATTGCTTAAGGCATGACATATGATGCATATTAAACTCACCTCACACTTCAAATGAAATAGAAAAATTGATTTTCCACTTAAAGCTTCAAAGGAGGCAAAATTGGCAACTTTCCAAATCTTGATTTTCTATATCAAACCAACCATAAATAATTCATCCATTAGCCTCCAATTAACATATTCTAAGCTTAATTAACATTAACTAATACAAAATCAAAGGTTCATTTCATACAATTTCAATCTAGGGTTTTGGAATTGGGGAAATTCTAACAAATGCATCAATTGATGCAATTAAACACAAAACCCATTCTAATCATCATCTAAAACATCTAAATCAAACATAAAACTAAACAAATAAACTTGTTACCTCTAATGGATGTGTGGGCCAAAATTCCAAAGGTGGTAGTTCTTGAAATTTTTTGATTTCCTAAGCAAATTAAGGTTGAAAATGGAAGAATGAAAGTTGGTTTTCAAGTTTTCTTTAGTTTTTCCTTAAGAAAAAGCATGAAAAATGGTGGGATAATTGGCAATGTGGTTCGACCAAGCTAGATGGGAGAAATAAGATGACAAAAAATATCTAAGTGTTGCTTATATACTAAGTTAAAAATGGCAAATTATATTTAGGTCTTTAAACTTTCCATAAATCATACTTTAGCCACATTTCCTTCTGTAATTTATTTTAACAATTTTGTTAAGAATTGTATTTCAATAAGGTAATTCAAATAACTTATTTTTATTTATACTTTATTATAAAAATAGTTTAAGAACCATTCTGAAACTCAGATAGTCGGTTTTTTACGATTACTTACTTTTTCAGTGTCCTTAAATATTTTTCACCTCTTTATTTTCACCATAATTACACATATATTTATATGACTCTTTACCCCTGGTTAGAATCAGAAATTCATCTGTCGACCATATTGCTATTTTCTCGGCAGTATTATTGATACTGATGTTTTCTGGGCAGTATCTCATATGCATTCTAACTATGTCTCAAAAATTTTTTTTTTAGTTATTTCAATGATTCCAAACCAAAAATTGAAAACAAAAACATTCAATTATGGTAGGCTTTTCTAGGGTATTATATTCTACCCCCCTTCAAATAAATTCGTTCTCGCATTTAAAATAAACACATACCTCACTGTTGGAACAGGAATGAATACTTGTTCTTCATGTCCTGCTCGCTCTCCCATGTTCACTCCATTTTATGATTTTTCTATAGCACCTTTACCATTGGTATCTCTTTATTTCTTAATTATCTAACTTGTCGATCAACAATTTCTACTGGTAGCTCCTCATATGATAGGTCTTCGTTAATCCCAATATGTTGCATCTCCAATACATGTGATGAATCAGGTACATACTTTTACAGCATAGAAATATGGAACACCGGATGAACATGGCTCAAATTTGGAGGAAGAGCCATTCTGTAGGCCACATTGCCAATCTTCTTGAGTATCTCAAATGGGCTTACAAATCTTATTGACAGCTTCCCTTTCTTCCCAAATCTCATAACACCTCTCATTGGTGAGATCTTAAGAAAGACATGGTCACCAACTACAAAATGAACATCCTTCTACCTTGGATTGGTATAACTCTTCTGTCTGTTGAAAGCGGTCTTCATCCGATGTTTAATGATAGGTACCTTTTCCATTGTTTCTTTTATCAATTCTGGGCCTTCCAATTGTTTCTCCCCTGGTTCCACGTGACATACTAGAGATTTGCACTTCCTATCATACAGTGTCTCGTAAGGAGCCATTCCAATAGAAGAATGTTAGCTGCTGTTGTAGGAGAATTCAACAGCGGCAGATACTAATCCCAGTTATCTTTAAAATCTAGAACACATAGTCGCAACATATCCTTCAATGTCTAGATTGTCCTTTATGATTGCCCATCGGTTTGTGGATGGAAAGTTATACTAAACCGTAATTGAGTACCCATAGCCTCTTGAAACTTTTGCCAAAATCGAGAAGTAAACTGTGTACCCCTATCTGATATAATCATCAGTAGCACTCCATGAAGCCGTACAATCTTATCAACATAAAGCTGTGTATACTGAGCTGCTGAGTAGCTGGTCTTCACTTGCAGAAAATAAGCAGACTTCGTCAATTGATCTACAATAACCCATATGGAGTAATAACCCCGAGTAGTCCTCGGTAACCTGACTATAAAATCCATAGTAATATGCTCCCATTTCCACTCTGGCAACTCAATCTCCTGAAGTAAACCAGATGACTTCTGATGCTCAAACTTAACCTATTGACAGGCTAAGCATGTAGAAACAAACCGAGCTACATCTCTCTTCATGCTAGGCCACCAATACACATCTTTCAGATCATGGTACATCTTTATAATTCCTGGATGTATACTATATGAAGAATAATGAGCCTCTGTCATAATTTGATCCCGTAGCCCATCGATGTTGGGTATGCATATCAGCCTCCCACACTTTAGTACATCATCCTCTACTATAAACTCTGACGTCTTGCCATTCTGACCATCTCCTTTTATCTTTAGAAGTTATGGATCCCTATCCCGTGCTATCTTAATATCATCAATCAATAGTGGCTTAACCCAAAATTAGGCTATCAGAGCCTGGTTATGATCCTGGGATCCCAAATCCAACTCTACACCCATATCAACTAACTCCTTCCTCTCATGGATCAATGGTCTCCCGAAGACTAAGATGTGAGCTAGGTTGCCTATAGATTTATGGCTCAGTGCATCTGCTACTACATTAGCCTTGCCCGGATGGTAAAGGATTTCACAATCATAATCCTTAAGAAATTCAACCCATCTGTGCTGTCGGAGGTTCAGATCCTTCTGTTGAAGTATATACTGCAAACTCTTATGATTAGTATATATCTCATATTTAGACCCATACAAATAATGCCTCCAGATCTTTAGTGCAAATACTACTGCTGCCATTTCTAAATCATGAGTCAGATAGTTCATCTCATGCTACTTTAATTGCCGAGAAGCATAAGCAATGACTCTTCAATTTTGCATCAGAACACAACCCAATCCAACTCAGAAAGCATCACAATACACTATAAACTTCTCATCCTCTAATGGCAATGCTAATACTAGAGCACTCGTGAGGCAAGACTTCAAAGTCTGAAAACTGCTCTCACATTCATCAGTCCACTGATACCTCTCCTATTTCTAAGTCAGCTTAGTCAATGGAGCAACAATTCTTGAAAAATCCTTCACAAACCGTTTGTAGTATCCTGCCATACCAAGGAAACTATGGATCTCCGAAACACTGATAGGACGAGGCCAATTTGCAATTGCTTCAACCTTCTGAGGATCTACCTTAATACCATCCTTATAAACTACATGACTAAGGAAACACACTTCAGTTAGCCAAAACTGGCATTTAGATAACTTAGCATACAACTAATGCTCTCGAAGTGTCTGCAGTATAATCCTTAGATGCTCTGAATGCTCCTCCTCACTCCTAGAATAGATAAGAATGTCATCAATAAACACTATGATAAACTTATTCATAAATGCAGCTGGTGTATTAGTCAACCCGAATGGCAACACCATGAACTCATAATGTCCTTATAGGGTTCTGAAGGCTGTCTTGGATACATCACCCTTCTTGATTCTCAACTAGTGATACCCAGATCTCAGATCAATCTTTGAAAAATGACTGGCACCATGCAACTAATCAAATAGATTATCTATCTGAGGCAACGAATATTTATTCTTCACTGTCACCTTATTCAGCTGCCTATAATCAATACACATCCTCAGAGAGCCATCTTTCTTTTTAACGAATAGCACTGGAGAAACCCATGGAGAACTGCTCGGTCTAATAAATCCTCTATCCAACAACTCTTGCAATTGCACCTTTAATTCTTTCAATTCTGCTTGTGCCATTTTGTATAGAGGAATTGATATCGGATCGGTGCCTAAATACACCTTAATCTCAAACTCTATCTCCCTATCTGGGGGTAATTCTGACAATTCATCATGGAAAACATCAGAGAATTCTCGAACTATTGGTATCAAATCAATCTCTATGGAAGTCTTCTGCACATCTATCACATGAGCCAGGTATGCTGAACAACCCTTTCCTATCATTCTTCTAGCCTGGATAGGAGAAACAAAATTGACTCTGGCTGCCCCTCAGGCTGGAATTTAACCCTATTCTCATAACAATCAATAATTGCATGATGTATCGTTAGCCAATCCATACCAAGTATCACATCAAGCTCTAACACAGGCAATTCAATCAAATCAGCACGCTGAATATTGTCCTCGATTTCAATCACACAACCAAAATAATAACAATTCACCTCTACACTTTCCCCATTAGGTGTAGCTATATCTAGGGGCACACTTAAAAACTATCTCTCTTTATTTAACTTAGGTGCAAACTGGGGTGAAACAAAAGAATGTGTAGCACCAGAGTCAAACAATGCATCAATAATCTCATTTTGTATTAAAATAGTACCTATAACCACATTATCGAATCTCTGTACCTCCTGAGTGTTGACAGCAAAGACTCGCCCCTGGCCTCTGCCTGCTGGGGCCTGACTACTGCTCGGTGCCTGACCTCTCTAGCAACATTTTGACTCATCTGAACAGTAGACTGGGACACCATAGTAGATGGCTGCTGATCACCCCAAAAAGGACATCTGCTAATGAAATGACCATACTGCCCATATTTCAGGCATACACCTGTCTGTCACCGACACTCCTCTTCGTACCTTCTGCTATAAAAACTGCAAATAGGCACACTGGGCATCTGTGTAGTAGGTTTGGAAGAACCCTAAGAATAAGCAAGTGCAGACTGCACTGAAGGTCCTCTACTTTGTGTCCTCCTCCTCTAACTGCCAGACAAAGGTCTCTGATCAAACCTAGGCATTGGCTCAATCTGTCTAGGCTGGGAGCTGCTTTCCCCTCTTTTGCCCTGTGATCCAGGTCCTCCCTTCCTCTTTTGATCTCTCTTAGCTCTCTTTGACTTGTACTTTTCTTCCATCTGATTAGCTTTATCGATAATAATAGTCAGAGATGTGAACTCTGTAGCAAGTAGAGCATTATGCAATGAGGCATGCAAACCACTCTTGAACCTGCTGATCAAATCCGCCTTAGTAGGAGCAATCTAGGTAGCATATCTACTCAATCTGATAAACTACTTAGCATACTCCTCAACTGTCCTACTACCCTACTCAAGCTACTTAAACTGTATCAAATTCCTGGTCTTCACCCTTTCTGTCAGAAAATCATCAATCAGCCCCTGTTTGAACTCTGCCCAAGTAGGAAGATGATCACCATACAATATGGGCTCCATCTGTCGAGAAAACCATGTCTAGGCTTTCCCCTTTAGCAATAAACCCACTAGCTCAACTACTCTAATATCTGAACAAAGTAGTCTCCTAACAACCTTCTCAACCTGCTCTAGAAAATCGATCGGCTCATCTCCTCTGTCACCCCTGAACTCTAGTAGATTTAGTTTCAGAAAGCTAAACATTGATACTCTGCCCTCATCTATAACTCGGCGGGCTCTCTGTATAGCAGGATCTCCAGGAACCATAGCTGGTTGCACAAGAGCTGGAGTAGGAACTGCAGGAGCAATAGGAACTAGTGCTACTGCTGCTGGTGGCGGCGACATATTCTATCATTCCCGCCTCAATTATGCTAATTTCCGATACAACTCCATCATCCCCTGCATCATGTCCATCCTCCTCTTTGTCTCCTTTGTAGTCTGTTGGGATCTGGACGGTCCCTCTGAAAACTCTCTAACAAGAGACTCGTTAGAGGCTACCTCTGCCTCTCTGGTATCCTTGTCTCTATCGTCGGACATCTCTGTCAACTGTCAAAAAAAAAACACGTACTCAGTATATTACAAAAACACAGAATACTTATACACATTTGACGAATACAATAAAAGACGAAACATGAATTCCTATGCTCAATGGTTTACTTAACTCTACCCATACTGTACTTAGTTACTATTCCTCTGTAACCTAGTTACTATTCATCTATAACCTATGCTCTGATACCACCTTTGTCACGTCCCGATTTTGGAATGCGATGGTCTTAGGATGCAAGAGATGCCAAAGGCGACGGAAACCCATAGAACCCAGTATCACATGCAATTATCAAATTACTATTAATAAGTTAATCAACTACTTAATTACTATTCATTATGGCATTCTATAATCTGTCTATAATACTAATTGTAAGTGGCTGTAACAATCATCATATTATGCCATATCATGAATTATACTCCATAATATGCCATACATATATGTTCATAAAATAACTATACCATATACAACCCATGGAGCAGCTAAAATATAAATATACAAAATACAGTGTTTAATATAATTACACTGCCACTCAAGTAGCAGATATCAACAACTGGGATTTTGCCTCCTACTCTACACTTAGAAATGTGAAACAATGAAAGGGTGAATATATAAGATACTCAGTGAATCTAATATACATCGATCAAAAATATGAATTAGAACATCAATAAAGGATAGGCAGATGAAATAATAATATCAGTCTGCTCAAAATATTAGGTGTCACGACCCGATTTCGGATCGCGACGGTCCTAGGATGAAGGAGATGCCAATAGCGACCGGCACCCATAGAACTCAGTATCACTTGCAATATCTATAACCATCATTTCATTAATCAATATATTTATTTACTATTCATTCTATCATTCTGTAATCTGTCTGTAATTATTGTAGTTGGCTATAACATTCATCAAAATATACCATATGTCACGACCCATTTTCGGATCACGATGGTCCTAGGGCACGGGAGATGCTAATGGCAACTGGCACCCGTAGAACCCAGTATCACATGTACAGTCTATAAACCACAATATATTATCCATTTTAGTTAATTACTATCCATTTTGATATTCTGTAATTCATTTTGTCATTTACTACAATTGGCTGTAATAATCCATTTATATCATATAATCATCATACAACTCATAATATCATCATAAACATATATACATGTTCATTTCCTAGCTAACCCATACATACCCCATGGAGCAGCTAGATTATGGACATCAAAATAATAATAATACAGAATTAGAATATATACATCAGAACTGCTAACAGAAATCCCTGGATGATAGACGACAGGATTCTGCACTCTACTCCTCTCCTAAAATGGGTAAACAAAGAAAAGGTGAGTATATAATATACAAAGTGAATCTATATGCATCATCAATAAACAATAGGTAATAATGGGTCAATGATACTAATAGGTCAGATAACAGTGTACAAAATCAATAATAGGTCACAGTATAGCCAAAGAAATAAAGTATATGCTCAGTATCATATGGAAAGACAGATAAAGGGATGGACTGTATGAAATCATATAATCTCCAGTAGAATTAGTATGGACCATATGTGAACATATAGTCTCTAGTAGCATATCAATATCAATGAGCATAAGACTGATCAGATCTTATGGCCATGTAACACCCTAGCCTAAAGGCTTAGAACATAAGCTTAAAGGGGCAAACCTAAGGGGTTTTTCTTTTGTTTATATGTTATGTATGATGCATGATTTTGCTTAAATTGAATGAATATGCATGTTTTAGATGGTTTTACACATGTAAAAGTATATCAAAGGCTATTAGGAAGAAATTGGAAGAAACTTGAAATTTTGTGAACTGGGGGCAAAATGGTCATTTTGTAGTCCTTCGAGTTCTTATGGAATTATCACCATATTTAGAAGTAGAAAATGATTTAAGTGAATGTAAATGGTGTTATTTAGTTTATTTGAAGATTTGATGGAAAAATAAACCCGATTGAAAATTGTACCGGGTAAGCTCCTCAAT
>CANXYC010107791.1:0-16895 GCA_948193065.1 Aleurites moluccanus | reverse complement strand
TTAAGCTATGTTAAGCTGATTTGTTTATGCATGCCATATAGTTTAATTAATGGGTTCTTCGTGGTATTGGTAGCAATAGCATCACCCGTACCCTAGGACCGTCATGGCTCCTAAGTTGGGCTGTGACAGTTTGCTTACTGATGATAATGGATGTTTATGATATGTTATGTATGGAAATGATAGATTATACAGATATATGTATATATTGGGATGTTGATGGAGATCCAAAGGGATCCTTGACTTGAGAATGATTGTGGATGATTTTTAGAAGTGTTGATTTTCTTATTTTATTTTTGGGCATAGCCATATTATAGAGGAGATGCTGTCGAATTTTCTTCAGCATTTTTAAGCTAATTAAGCTGTTTATCTGATTTGCATGCCATATAGTATAGTTAATTGGGTTCTTCGAGGTACTGGTAGCTTATGCAACACTCGTACCCTAAGATCGTTGTGACTCCCGGGTTGGGTCGTGACATGACGTGACATGAATCCTATGCTCCATAGTCATCTTAATCAACACTTATGCTAGGGATTATGCAAATCTATCTATCTTCTATATTGAGGATTATAAACCTATAGCTCTGATGCCACCTTTGTGACACCCCGATATGATCGGTGTGACGGTCCTAGGGCAAGGGTAGGCGTAAGGCCACTATAAACCCGTAGAAACCTGAACTAAACCTATCTCAATCATAATAATATACATTCTATCAAAAACAAATCATTAAAATCTCATAAATTATCATTTATAACATAACATCTCTACTTGTTCCTTACCGATCAAAAGATGAATCTAACATCAATATGGAATGAGTGAGAGTTTACAAATGGCATCCATGGCTACAAAATCAAACATCTCATCTCTAACTACGGAGCTCTAAGAGAATGTACCTCCACAAACATGATTATATATATATATAACAAAATAATATCCAAAATAATTACATCCAAGCTTCTTGGGAAGAATAAATCAAGAAGCTCTATCCTCTGGATTAGCTCTCTCTTGAGCTACACTAGCACCTGAAACTACTGAAGAGGGATGAGCTTTCAACTTAATAAGATATGAACACCATAAATCAAGAATCTGAATATCAAATCATGAATATAAACATATATATTTATATATTTGGGTATGAAAGAATCTCAAGCTTTTAATTGAACGGGACATGAGTGCTTATAATAATTAGCACTATCAAATCATATTACAAATAGAATCATGGTTCTCATTTAGAACATAAAATTCCCACAAAGAATGGCATTGTCAAATCTCATATGATATAATTGATCTCATATCATAATATACGTATCAATAGCCTTGCTACCTTAACGTGGCATATATGCTTGCGCGGGCATACGCCTAAAGCTTATGACCCCCTCTAGGTAGAGCACT
This sequence comes from Aleurites moluccanus, assembly GCA_948193065.1. Lineage (NCBI taxonomy): Eukaryota > Viridiplantae > Streptophyta > Magnoliopsida > Malpighiales > Euphorbiaceae > Aleurites > Aleurites moluccanus. The sequence continues at coordinate 15,505 of CANXYC010107791.1, read as the reverse complement.
GATACTATACCCTATCAGCCAGGTTCCCATTGTGCACATTGGACCAATGAATTTACTCTCATTGGGAAAAGCGTTCTATGCATATATATCTCAGGGTTCACAAAAATAATACATCTCAACAAATCTGAAATTTGGTCAAAAGACCATTTAGCAATTATAGCAAAGGCTTATCATAACCTTGGTTCAAGAAAAGACCAAGTCATTATGATATGTATATATGTATATAAAACGAATACAGTAGGCATAATGTAGCAGGGACATAATTACCAAAAGCATATATATATAATAAATATTGAGTAATCATCTCATAAGAAGCAAGACATTTATGATATTCATACTTACCTCTCAACAAATTTATCCTTGTATTTCTCTTAATAGCTTGCTCATTCAATAATCTCCTCAAATTTCTTAAGTTCTCTTCTCCTATGAAAGTTTTCCCCAAATTCTCAAAATTAGGGTTTTTCTTAATCAATAATACATAATATAATTCCTTGTAATTTAACCCTCTTATAGTCTCAATTATTGTTCCCTAACATCAATTTAATTTATTCCTTAAAGAAAAATCTGAAATTCAAAACGTATTTACTATTCATATCACTATTCATCAAATTCCATAAATTTTGATAATTTCCATATTAATCAAAATTAATAGTCTTAATTTATAATAAACTCTATATACTTATAAATAACTATTCTAATTACCACAAATTTTTAATCTAAAGAGAAAATAAAATTTGAAGAAAATTACCTTATTTTTCCCAAAGCTGAGTTCTTGAAGAATTTGACTTGAAAATGAGAAATACAGCCTTAGAATGCTCTAATTTAATGATCTAATGCATTAATTCCGAGTATTAATGCATTAGGAATCAAATGGAACTGATTTGAAGAAGATAGGAGAAGAAATGAAAAAGAACAAAGAAAAGAAGAAGAAGAAAATCGTGAAAAACAGCTACTGGGTAACTGGTTAAATAGGCTACTGCCTCTCAATTCTACCTCGCCAGCTCGCCTCGCCAATCAGCTCCGGCAAATGCCACTTTACATATGTCAGCTCGCGAATGCCACTTCGCCAATTCTCCTCTTCTCCTATTGCTGCCTCGGCAATCCCACTTTTCTAATCCTCTTCTTCGCCTATTGCCACCTCGGCAATCCCACTTTGCATAATGCCACCTTGCCTATTCCGTCTTCACCAAACTCTCCTTGCCTATTTTCACCTCGCATATGCCACCTCGGCAATGCCTCTTTGCCAAACTCTCATCACCTATCTTCACCTCGCATATGCCACCTCGACAATGCCTCTTCGTCAAACTCTCCTTGCCTATTTCCACCTCGCATATGCCACCTCGGCAATGCCTCTTTGCCAAACTCTCCTCGCCAATTTCCACTTTGCATTTCCAGTTCGCTTTTCCAAGTTCGCATATCCAACTCGCCTTTCTACTTCCCATATGCCAGCTCGCCTTTTACAGTTCGCATATCCAGCTCCCTTTTCCACTTCGCATATGCCGGCTCACAAATGCCACTTCGCATCTGCCGGCTCAAGATTTCCAGATTCTACTGCTGAAACCCCTTCCTTATCAACTCATACTAAACTAGTTCGCAAATCAGCTATAGATATCTAAACTTCCTGATTCTTTTTGTCACTTAAAATATACACTCAGAGGACTAACATATCAAAAATTTAAATCAAAAGGAGTTCTACACAAACTATGGTGAATTTCTAAAGTTCACCCTGACTTTACTGCCCAAAAATCATCTGAACAGGTCTGATTAATTCTACTCTCAACTGAGCTATATTTATCCAATTCCCCTGAAATTTTACAGCCAGCAATATAACACATAAAAGAACATTTCTTATGTTTACACTTTTGACTCATTCAGTCTCAATAATTTTCAGAAAAATTAAACATTCTTATATTCCTGCAAAAATTAATGAACTAAACAGGTCTTGGTTAAGAAGGCATATCTCCTCACACACATAAAATTTCACAAAACCCTTTTATAAACCTAAATATGAGATATAGATCTACAACTTTTATGTTTTACACTTTTTCAAATTATTTTTTTAAAGTCAGGAAACCAGCCTCATAATCTCCTCCCTGCATACATAATTCTGGATTTCTCAAAATATCTCTATATTCTCAATCAATTCAACAAACATATAATTTATAAAATAAAAAAAAATGGCAGGTATTATACTAACTGTTAAATTTAAATTTGAAAATCATGATCAGCGTGTATAACCATAAAAATAATAATCAATCAATATAAAATTTATTTAAACTCAATTAATAAAAAAACAATAACTTAAAAAAAAAATAACTTCTTAAGTGTACAACAATACTTATTATGCTATTCCATTAACTAATTAAAGTTAAATAAAAATAAAATTTTCTAATTAAATTACTTTATATTTTAGACATAAGTTTAACATTTTAATTTAAAAATAAAATTAAAAATAAAATCTCCATATAAATAAATGCTCACAACTAACTTTAAGACATTGGATTAATTATGGAAGAATGGAGAAAAATCTTAAAAAAAAAAAAAACACATATTAAAAAAAATTGAAATTTTAAGGAATGAATAAATGGCGTGTTTAATAAAAATATATATATAAAGGCCAAAAAAAAAAAAAAAAATCTAGCTAACATTTAGAATACATATACATACTTAACATATATATATATATATATATATATATATATATATATATATAATTTTATTACAATTTAAACAGAACTATGTAGTTTAATAAGATTAATGTCAATATCTTTTTTTTAAAAAAATTAATATAGAAAAATATAATTTCATATATAAATTGTAAAAACAAATTTTCTTATATATTATAAATTTATTTAAAATAAATAATCATTTAAAATAGATAAACGAGAAAGTTCCAAACAAACATTTCAATTTACAAATGTGTGACACATAACTCATATAACATATATATAAGACTCAAGACTTGTATAACATATAGATATTATAGAGTATACATTAAATCATTTCTCACAAGTTAAATTTATACAGCATATAAGGTTAAAATCCAAATAAAATTTAAGTACTACATAAGATTCAAATATTTATCTCATCTTAAATCAAAAGTAACATACAAGATAATAAAATAATATTTAATAAATAAATAAAAAATTAAAGTATCAAATATCAAATGAAAATTATTATATATATGCATCACACATTCATATAATTAACTAAATTAATAATAATAATAACCTATAATTACCAATACATATTTTTATATAATTTACCTTCTCCAAATTCAAATTGCAAGTAAGTCCAATTATTATATTCAATAATTATCTACAAATAAGATATATTTAATATTAAAATTATTTTTATATATTTCTTGCGTTGAAGTCAAGTAACTTGCAACTTGCAACCGCATCTACCAATCTATTAACTACTCAAATTAACACTTGATCATGTATATGTAAATTCAATATTTTACAACCTAAAATATCAAGAAAATACAAATTTGAGATATGAAAGTACAATGATAATAACTTATGTGATATACATGCTCAATTACACTTAAGTCTAAACTTCCTACCATAAAATTTATTCTAGCAGCAGGGATCTTTTCTATTTCAGAACTTAAATTACAATTCTAAATGCTCTAAAATTTAAATAAAACATAATATCTCAAGGAAATAAGACCCCTTAAGAATCTTTCAATTATAATTCTAATAACCCATATCCAAAAGCTAACCCTAAGTTTACTATATAGCTAATTGCCCTAACAGTGGAAACATAATAAAATAATCTTAAAAACCCAACTTTAACAACTTAAATTTTTTTTAAAAATTACCTAATACAATAAATAATCAACCTAAAAAGATCTCATTTGACCTCTTGAAAAATTTTCAAACTGAGACTGACCTATAAATACCCCTTGGTAAACAATCTGTCTTCACTCCAATAATGACCCAGATCTCACTATTAGAAAAATAGACTTCCTATGATAAATTATATCCAAAATACACCATTAATTATTAAGCGAATTGAATTTTACAATATTCATAATTTTATCTTCTGGAAAAAACTCTCACAGCAAGCATATCTAGTCATCCTTTAATTTAAATAAAATAACTAATATCTAATCATCTTTTAATTTAAATAAAATAACTCATGCTTTGCCTACTTAAAATTTATTCCAGACCTTAAGCAACCATTCCATCAGTTCCTCTTTTTATTTAATTTAAATTATTTACACATCAATACCCAAATGCATTTTACCAAAAACCCTAACTTACAGTTTTTCCTCTATTTCTCATGAACCCTAACTTCAATTTATCACTGCTCAATAATAATATGCCACAATTTTATTTGGAGTTCCAGCATCAAATCTCACCCTTTTAAAACAAAATCACCATCAAGATAGAAAATACTAATATAACTATTCGCAATATGAACACTATAATCAAGTTCATCCTAACTCCAATTACCTTTTTAATTTCATAATTTTTTATTCAATTTACACAAAATCCTATTGAAAATTTAAAATAATTATATATTCTAAATCCATATAATTAACTTAGGATGTCTCATCTTTAATAATTCTCAAGAAAATGGAACAAAAAGGACAAAATTTTTTTAAAAAAAATCTAAATTTGTTCGACCCGCAGACCTCTGTTTTACCTTTGAAAATCCCTTGGCAATCAATAAAAGAGTGGATTGGTTATTTTAAAAAATTAATAACAACTAAAAAATAATAAAAAGAAGAATGAGAAAAAATTCGCACAAGTAATTTATAGTGGTTCAGCCAAAACAAACATAAGTCTACTTCTCAAAATCACAATTGAGTATTTCACTAACTTTGATTTTTTTTTACAGGTTTAAAATCAAATCTTAAGTATTTTGACTCATACTAAACTTTATAATGTGTTTTATAATAAGACTCGTATAAAATCCTAAAGAGTTACAAGAAATTACCCAATAACTTTTATCCAATTCTCAAAAATTAATTATACTTCAATAATCTTGAAGTTTAGCAATTAATTCTCTTTATAATAAGAAAACTTAAATATAAGTGTAAGAACACTTGAATGCTCAAAGATATGAAATAATACGTAATGCTCAAAGATATGAATTAATGTGATAAGAGTGGTTGTTGTAACCTTATTAACTTCATACCAACCTATATAAATAGTTTTTAGTTTCATAAAGTTGTTTGGGTGCATTAAATGTGTATTTGATGTAAATCTTTATACTTGCAATGACTATTTTTCTATCCATTTTTGAAGTGTAGCGATGGCTACGCAACGAGTAACAGGCACTACTAAGTAAGTAGTGAGGGCTACTTAACTTGTAGCGGGTGTGATTAAGTTTGAAATGAAAAACTTTACGACTATAACTAACCTTATAGTGATGGTGAATTTTATAAGTAGTGGGTGCTACTTAACATGTAGAGAGCGCAATGTTTCATCCAATTTCTCCAAATTACTTTTGTCTCTTTGAGCTCTCTCAGTAGCGGGCACTACTGCTCTGCTCCTTTGACCCTTGAGTTTTTGGACTTTTTGGACTTGAAACTTGCAAAGGTGACATGTCTGTAGTGGTTGCTACTCTACTTCAACATTTGTAGCGGCAGGGACTTATTTAAGTAACGAGCACTACTAACTAAGTAGCGGGAGCTACATGACTTGTATCGGGCGCTACTAAAATCTTTTTCCCAGCTTTCAGCTATTAGACCTACTGGATGTCTTAGTAGCGGCTGCAGGTACTACTAAGTTAGTAGCAGGCGCTATTTATACAGTGGCGGAGCTACTTATCCATCTTCTCAGATTTCACTTTCATTAACCTTAAGTAGTGGGGGCTACTTAAATATGTAGCAGACGCTACAAACCAACATTTTGTAATTTGAAAAGTGAACCATGCATATAATCAAACAAACAATATTAGTAGATTAATTATTTTTTTGTACCCATCAAAATGAGCATGTTAGAATACTAAAGGTTTAACAATCTCTCCCTTTTTTATGGTGACAAATAGCTTTTAAATGCAAGAGATAAAAAGGTCTAAACTAAGGAAATTTTATAAAAATTGTATAAAACTCTCCCTGAAAGTTTGCCAACAAGTTTTAAATGATATTTTTAACGTATTTGCACTTCTACTCCCCTTTGTTTGAAAGCAAAAAAAAAAAAAAAAAATAGGGTTCAAAGGGAGGTTTTTACTGTCAAAAGTTTATTTTTGCTGTAAAAAATGCATAAATTATGCTGTCAAGAAATGAAAAAGGTATATTGATCATGAAATCTGCATTTTTTAAGTGAAAATACATGATTATGCTACAAACCCATCAAAATGACCATAAGTGAGCCACAAATGGCATTTTTCACCAAAAAATATTATTTTTACCAACAAACACGTGGAACATTTATAATTTATCATACAACTTGTAGATGATGCCATAAACATATTTGAAATATAATGCACAAACTCATCCAAGATCATCAACAAATATCAAAACACATCATATTAGCAAACACAATCAAGATATGCTGCAAATTAAGCATAATAAGCATTAATATATATATAAATAAATTATAACTCAAAACATTAATTTGGAATCAATAATTGCATAAAGAGATTGAAATATCATAATTACATCCAAATCAACTATTAAATCTAAAATTTGACCATTGAGGTCAATAATGTACCAAAAAAGAAAGAAAAAACAAAGGAATAGCAAAAAAATGTCTTAATAACTAAGGATCAGCTGGAGGATCATGTTTCGCCTAGTGCCTAATTGCTGTATCAACTCCAATAGCAGCTATATCAACAAATGTATCCGTAGAAGGCTGGTCCTTTGCGATATGAGCATCGATTATTAGACTCGAAACGGCATCATTGGATTCTGAAACCATAAAAGGAGAAACTTTAATCTTGTGAAGTATTGCAGTTAACTCTCGTTGTTGTCATCAAAGTCGATAAATTTCCCCTTTGATAGAGGACTGCGCAATGGCAAGCTCGGCGATGCAATCATCAAGGGTTTGAATTTGTGTAAGCACATTGTGCTCAAACGAGTCAATGCGACATGTGATGAGCATAGCCAGCTGTGAGAAATCCATCAGAGGAGGCAGATGCTGCAAGAGGTGCATGAACATGAGAAGGAGGAGGAGGAGGAGGATCTCGAGTTGGTTCAAAAGTCTCTTGCCCAACCATATTATCATTCCTAAGGACATAGTTTCCATCTCTATTTTTGTTAACGATGGACATTTTAACCAAGGTTTGGATGCCTAGGAACTTTTGGTTATCATAAAGATGGTGCCAGGGTTGGAAAGTTGTTATTTTGGGATTAAATATGAATTTTGGGTTTGGATTGGTTTAGGTTATCTCTACAGTAATCTTGGTCACTAAGTGACCAATCACAATGTTTCTGGACTTCCATTTTGACAGCAAATCAAAGTGATCCTCAAGTTATCTACCAGAAGCTAGCTTATGACCCTTTTCAATGCACCAAAGGATGAAAAGGTTAATTTTGAGCAAAGCATTGTAACTTTTCCCTCTCGTATTTATAGTATAAATTATAATGCGATGAATAATCTTTAGCATGAGACTCCAAATGCTTCTGGCTTTAGAGTTCCTAGGATTAAAATAAGTGTTTAAACTAGTTATCTCCCTTCAAAAATCACTCTCATCAAAATCATTAGAGAAATTATAGTCCAAGTTCAGAAAACCCAAAAATTTGAACTAATTTGAGTCGATCAAGGGTATATAGCTATCCTAAGATTTTGAAATTCATAATGCCATAGAATTTACCCGAAGTGGTGTTTACTTTAAAAGTAAAAAAATAACTCTTGAACAAGTAGTGGGTAACATGAATAGTTTATGTTTGCCATAACCAACCAATCTACTACGGCCAATTTGGCCCTAATGGACTCAATAAGCCCTAACCTGCCTAAGGCAGCCCAATCTACATACCTATATGGGAGGATATTGTGGTTTGAATTGAGAATTTTGAACTTTTTATTTTCTTCATCAGTTAAGGAGTGTAGAAACACATCATGGTCCGAGGGTTGAAGGGATAGATGCTAATGTATCTATGCTTGAGTCTACAGTTGAAGTTGAAAAGGTCCACTAAATTTTTCTTTCCCTTTATGAAGCTTTATTGGTGGAGGAGAAGGTGGTGGAGATATGGATTATGTCACAAAAAACTAGAAGTGGAAGACTCAAAGGTAGATTGAGTTACTTTGAGACATTTCACATAAGGGAGTTTTCTGCCAACAATAAATTTTGTATGTTTAGGAGGCATATTAATCTAATTGAGTGTTGAAAAAAGATGAATTTTGGTGATAGGGAGTGAAGAAACTCAGTTTTGCTCAAGGAAATTAAGAGAAAATGAAGAACAAAAAAGTTAGGTTAAGAGTAAAATGATAGAGGCATGATAAAATTAGATTTTAAATGGCTTTGTAGTAGATGCTATTTATCAGTAGCGAAACTACTTAACTAAGTAGTGGTTGCTATAAGTTAAATAGCGAGCACTACTAAAATAAGTAGCGGCTGCTACTTAGAGTAGCGAGAGTTACTAAGAGACACAAAAGGTATGGTAATAGCGTAGCTGCTGTTACCGTGTAGCGACTGTGATTCTGGGAAGAGTGAAAATAAGAAATATTATCTAGATTCACAGGCATTATAGCTTGAATAGCAGCCATTACTCTGGAGCGTGTAAAATAATACACAAATGCCCAGAGTAGTAAGCACTACATGTAGCTGTAGCGGGAGCTACAAATGAAAAATATCACAAAAATATTCAATCAAACATAACAATTAAACATCAATCATTTAAAATTTTCAACCTCACTACCAACTAATATTCCTAATTCATGTTTAATAAAATTCAAAAACTCCTCATTTAAGGGCTTTGTAAATATTTCCGCAAGTTGATTATTTGAAGCAACAAATTCAAGAGCAACATTATTGCACAACATATTATCTCTAAAACAATGGTCTAATATCAAAATGTTTGCTTCTAGAATATTAAACAAGATTCTTTGATAAATTGATAGCACTAATGTTATCACACTTAATAGGAATCTTGTCCAAATGTACACCTAAGTCATAAATTTATTATTTCATCCACAATACTTGTACACAATAACAAGTGGCTACCATATATTTGGCTTTCGCGATGGATAAAGCCACTGAATTTTACTTCTTGCTAAACCAAGAAACAAGATAATTTCATAGAAATTGGTAAGTACCAGAGGTACTTTTCCTATCCATGCAACTGTCAAGACCCATTTTCGGATCGCGATGGTCCTAGGACACGGGAGATGCCAATGGCAACCGGCACCTGTAGAACCCAATCACATGCATAATCTATAAACCACAATATATTATCTATTTTAGTTAGTTACCATCTATTATGTTATTCTATAATTCATTCTATAATTTACTGCAATTGGCTATGATAATCAGTACATCATATCATATAATCATCATATAACTCATAATATCATCACAAACATATATACATGTTCATTTCCTAGCTAACACATACATACCCCATAGAGCAGCTAGATTATGAACATCAAAAATAATAATACAGAATTAGAATATATACATTAGAACTGCTAGAATATATACACAGAACTACTAGCAGAAATCCATGGATGACAGAAGACATGATTCTGCAATCTACTCCTCACCTGAAATGGGTAAACAAAGAAAAGGTGAGTATATAAGATACTCAATGAATCTATATGCATCATCAAATAAATAGTAGGTAACAATGGATCTATGGTACCAATAGATCAGATAACAGTATACAGAATCAATAATAGGTTACAGAATAGTCAAAGAAGATAATATAGGTTCGGTGTCATATGGAAAGATAGATAAAAGGGATGGACTATATGAAATCATACAATCTCCAGTAGAATCAGTATGGACCATACGTGAACATATAGTCTCCAGTAGCATATCAATATCAATGAGCATAAGATTGATCAGGTCTTATGGCTAAGACCATAACCCCTCCTAGCTAGGGCACCAATAATACAATGTGCACATCGTCGATAGTATTTTTTCACTACCCTGTCAAGCCACATTAGGATCAATATAAGGAAATAACATATCAATGGATACCATTATGCAACAATGGATACCATTATGCAACAATGGCATCCTCCATATCAATCAGTCAATTATCAATAAAATCCATGGCATTGTAATTGGTGACATATAAACAATGGTAAGTAGTTTGGTAATCAATAAAGACATGGAACAAAAGTTGGCTCGGCAAAGGAAAACGGTAGGCCAATTGGCATGCCAACATCGCTGGCAACAATGGCATTCAAATGGTAGGCCTATGGAATGAAAACAATAGGCCAAAGACAAAATGAACTAGGCATTTTCACAAACACTTGGTGGGCTTACAATGGCAAGCCAATAGGTTAGGTTTAGGTGCAAATTTTAATTGCCCAATTCAACCAACAATAAGCCACATTTGCAATTATACAATAGGTATCAAAAAACTAGGATTAAACAACACAAAAATGAATCAAATTGGCATGGAATTCAAAGGAAATACAAAGAAAATTTCAAAGCATGAATAGTGCACAAAGGGTTCAGCCAAAACATGTCATTTTCATATGAATTCCAATGATCAATCTAAGATGTTAAGTATGTTATTTGATGTATATAAGACTCACCTAAGATTCCAAATGGTTTTGAAAAATTGAATTCCACCACAATTCATAAATGGAGCCAATAGGCACAATCTTGCCAAATCTTGAATTCTACACTAAACTATTCATCAATTAGTTACCTATTCACCTCCAATTGACATATTCTAATATCAATTAACAAAAACTAACACTAATTCAAATATCTAAGACAAACAACTTCCATTAGGTTAGGGAAAATTAGGGATTTCTATCAATTTGCATCAATTGATGCAATTAATCATCAACCCATCTAATTCAACCTTAGAATCATTCAACCAAACTATAAAATCAAACAAATCAATTGGTTACCTTGAATGGGTGAAGTGGCCGAAACTTAGATGGAGAAATTCCTTGAATCCCTTTGTTCTTCCAAGCAATCTAATGGTAGCAATTGAAAGAATTAGGTTAGAACTCAATTTTTCTATAAATTTTTCTAAGAATTTTGATGAAAGATGAAGAAGAAATGGATGGAAAATGGTGAAGGGAGGGTTCGGCCTATGTAGGAAGAAGAAGAAGAAAATGCAAAAATTATTCTAAGTCATTCTTTTATACAAAAATCAATTGGAAACTTACAAATTATATCACACCCCAACTTTAGTGGTGCGACGATCTTAGGGCAAGGGTAGGCTTAAGGCCACCATAAACCCGTATAACTCACATATCATGAATCTCATACACAATTATATCAATTACAACATTATATATATATATCATACAATGATCATTTCTATACATTCAATTAAACATCAATCATATCTTTACCATTATCATTTCATAAATTTCTCTTGTTCCTTAATGATCAAAAGATGCATCTCACATCACTAAGGAACAAAAGTACCCATAAGGTAATAATTCTTATATCAAAATATTGGTATCCTCAATGACTAACTACGGAGCTCTATAATATACTCCCAAATATATATCATGTCATAGTACCAATTAATGAACATACAAAATATCTCAAAAATTATTACAATAGAGCTTCTTTAAACAATGGATCAAGAAGCTGGATCTTCTCTAATAGCTCCTTCACGAGCTATGCTATTACCTGAAATCCACAAAAGAGGAGTGAGCCTTCAACTCAGTAAGATATGAATATTATAAATCAAGAATCTGAATATCGAATCTTGAACCTGAACAAATATTTATACTTAGATGTATGTAAGAATCTTAAGCTTTACTTGAAGGAACATGGGTGCTAATAATAATTTGGCAATAACAAATCATATCACAAATCGAATCATGGTTCATATTTAGAATATAAATGCCCACAAAGAATGGCATTATCAAAACTCATCTGATAGAATTGATCTCATGTCATAACATACGTATTAGTAGCCTTGCGACTTCAACGTGAACGCTTGCTTGGCCAGGCATACGCTTAGAGCTCATGGTCACTTCTAAGTGGAACATTGATAAAAACCCTATCAGTTGGGCTCCTAAAGTGCACAATGGACCAGTGAATTTACTCTCATTAGGAAGAGCATTCTATCCATGGGGTCATGGGGTTTCAATCTCATAAGAAGCATATTTGTCGCAAGACCATCATCATATATCATCATTCAAATCAGGTTTAGCAAACAAGAAGCATATGAACTTGATCCAAGAAGGTTGATCAAGTCATTCACATTATACAAATATATATATATATATATAAATATGGATGAACAAATATAAGAATACTTGGTCATATCAATTTCAAAGAACGATAATCAAATAAGATGTTCATACTTACCTCTTACACAAATTTCTCTTAAATTTCTCTTTAACAATCTGCTCAACTCTAATTCCTCAATGAATTTGAGTATCTCCTCCTAAGAAATTTTCCAAATATTCAAAATTAGGGTTTTCTCCAAATCAATAATATTTAATATGATTTCTGAATAATTAACCATTTTAGAGTCCCTATTCTTAATTTCCAATAATAATTTAATTTATCTCTTAAGGAAAAATCTGCATTAAATTTGGATTTACTGTTCATGCCACTATTCATGACAGTCCTAAAATTCTGATTTCTCCCACATTTATTACCATTAATGACTTCAGATTACTTGCAATAAATTCTATATACCCAATATTAATTATTCTAACCCATAGACTTAAATAAATCTAAAGAAAACAACTTTGAAAGAAAATTTACCTTATTTCCTCAACACTGAAATTCCTGAGATTTCTTAAATCTGATGATTTCTGCCTTAATATCGAATAATCTAAAAATCTAATGCATTAATTTGAGTATTAATGCCTTAGAAAATAAAATGAGACTAATATGAGAAAAGACTGAAAATTAACGAAGAAAGAAGGAAGGAAAAATCGTGAAAATGCTACTGGGTTGCTGGGGTTAAATAGACCACTGTCCCAGAAAACACGCTTACCAGCTCACCAATCCACCTCGCATTTCCCAGCTCACACTTCCCAACTCGCCAAACTGATCTAGCAATGCTACTTCGTTAATCCAGCTCGCATATGTCACCTCGTATATGCTGCCTTGCCAGACTCTCTTCATGAACTCTTCCTCGCATATGCCACCTCGGCAATGCTTCTTCGCCTCTTCACCTCTTATCCTCTTTGCCTCTTTGCCAACTTGCTTCACCTATCTCCCTCTTCGCCAAACTCTTCTTCGTGAACTTCCACTTTGCACATTCCCTCTTCGCATAATGCCTCTTCACATAATGCCACCTCGCCTTTCCTCTTCGCCTTTCCTCTTCGCCAAATCCTCTTCGCCTTTCCTTTTTGCCAAATCCTCTTCGCACATGCTACCTCGCATATGCTTCTTCACCAATTGCCACTTCGGCAATCTCACCTCACCACTTCGCCACTTCGCATTTTGTTGGCTCGCCATACCAAGACTTTGCTAAGTTGAAACCTTTCCTTGACAACTTACACTTAACCAGCTCGTAAATGAGATACAAATATCCAAAATTACTAATTCTTTTTGCCACTTAAAATAAACATGAAGGGGCACAACATATCCAAAATTTAAATCACTAAGACCAACACACAGACCATGGTGACTCTCTAAAGTTCACCCAGACTTACTGCCCTAAAATCCAACCGAACGGACCTGAGAAAATCCACTCTCCAATGAGATATACTTATCCAAAAACCCTGAAATTTTATAGCCAATATAACAACACATAAAGGAACATTTTTCATGTTTAGCCCTTTGGATAAATCTTTCTCAATCATTCCCAATAATTTCAAATAGACAGACTTCCTGCAAACACACTCAACCAGACCAGTCCTTCTCAAAGGGACATAACTCATTACACACACAGAATTCTACTAAATAATTTTACAAAATTTCAGTTAATACATAAACTCACAACTTTTATGTTTTACACTTTACAAAATTATTTCTCTAAGAACATACAATCAACCTCACAATTTCCTGCAACCAGAAAAATCAGAAATTTTGGAATTCTCAAACATTCATATTTAAAATTAGTTAATTCTCCAAACATGCAATTTAATAAAAATATAACAAAATTGACAGATATTACATTCTTCACCCCTTAAATAAATTCATCTCAAATTTATACTAATCTGTCTCAAGCCTGAAATAAATGAGGATATTTATCTTGCATGCTTTGCTCACTCTCCCATGTGCATTCTTCCATAGCTTGGTTCCTCCACAAAATCTTAACCATTGGTATCTCCTTATTCCTGAGCCTCTTAACCATTCGATCTATAATTGCAATTAGGACTTCTTCATATGATAGATCCGATTGGAGATCCACATCCGGCATTTGAAGCACATGAGAAGGATCGGCCACATACTTCCGAAGCATCGATATATGGAACACCGAATGCACCTTATCCATGCTATGAGGCAAAGCTAACTTGTAGGAAACCTCCCCAACCTTACTCAATATCTTAAAAGGTCTAATAAATCTTGGAGACAGCTTGCCTCTTTTGCCAAACCGTAAAACTCCCTTCATTGGAGAGACCTTTAGAAACACAAGATCTCCAAAGGAAAACTGAAAATCCTTTCTCTTCAGATTGGCATAACTCTTTTGGCGATTGAAAGCTATCTTCAATCTTTCTCGAATCAATGGAACCTTCTCTGATGTATACCTTATTACTTCTGGTCCTTTAATATATTTTTCTCCAACTTCATCCCAACACAAGAGAGATCTACATTTTCTTCCATACAAAGCTTCATAAGGAGACATTTGAATCGTGGAATGATAACTGTTATTGTAGGCAAATTCAATCAATGGCAAGTGAGCATCCCAATTTCCTCCAAAGTCTAGAATGCACATCCCCAACATGTCTTCTAGAGTTTGGATGGTCCTCTCTGATTGCCCATCTGTTTACGAGTGAAAAGCTGTGCTGAAATCAAGCTGAGTACCCAGACATTCTTGCAATTTCTTCCAACACCTCGAGGTAAACTGAGTACCTCTATCTGATATGATTGAAATTGGTACTCCATGAATTTAACAATCTCATCCACATAAATCTGGGCATACTGAGAAACTCTATAAGTCATCTTGACTGGTAGGAAATGGATCAACTTAGTCAATCTATCCACAATGACCCATATCAAGTCATAGCCTCTGGCAATCCGACCACGAAATCCATAGTCACTCTCTCCCATTTCCATTCTGGCAATGGCAACTCTTGGAGTAACCCAGATGGTTTCTGATGCTCAAACTTGACTTGCTGACAAGTTAGACATTTGGCTATATATTCAGCAACATCTCTTTTCATTCCACTCCACCAATATGAATTCTTGATATCATGATACATCTTTGTTGCACCTGGATGCACATTATACTTGGCATGATGTGCTTCCTTAAGAATCATATCTCTTAACCCAT
>CANXYC010107582.1:0-12838 GCA_948193065.1 Aleurites moluccanus | reverse complement strand
CAGTATTCAAAGTGTTGTAAATAAAGTTTGTAGTTAAATTCCGTGGTACTGTACATAGTTGGCATATAATTATTATGTTGTTTGATGCATTTTGGTTTGTATATAAAGTGTTGATTGGAGTATAAGTTAAGTTTGATATATGTTGTTGTATATTGTTTATATTTGAGTATTATGAAGTGTATTGAGCTAATGTGGTATATTGAGTTATTGTTGAGTATTGTTTATGGATGAGTTTGAGAAATTGTGGAGATCTAGAGGGATCTGTTGATTTGAGTTGGATGAGATTGATTATAGAAGTGTTGTATTATATGTTTTTTAGCCAGGGCATGCTCCTTAAATAGAGGAGATGCTACCCGTTTTTATTTTTATTGCTTAAGCTATATTAAGCTTATTTGTGTATGCATGCCATATAGTTTTGTTTATGGGTTCTTCGTGGTATTGGTAGCATAAGCATCACCCGTACCCTAGGACCGTCATGGCTCCTAAGTTGGGTTGTGACACTTTTCCTCTGGTTCAACCCAACACACAGGAGATCTACATTTTCTACCATATAATGCTTCATATGATGCCCTGCCAATAGTCGATGATAGCTATTATTGTAGGAAAATTCAATCAAAGGCAAGTATTGATCCTAATTCCCTTTAAAGTCCAACACACACAAATGGAGCATATCTTCCAGTGTCTGAATTGTATGTTCTGACTGCCATCTATCTGTGGATGAAAGGTTGTGTTGAAGTGCAATTGAGTACCTAGTGCCTTTTGAAACTTCTACCAGAACTGTGCAATAAATTGTCCCTATATCTGAAATAATAGTTAAAGGTATGCCATGAAATCGTACTATCTTATCAATATACAACTGGGCATACTGAGAAGTTGTGTAGCTGGTTTTCACTTTTGGGAAGTGAGCTGTCTTAGTCAGTCGATCAACTATTACCTAGATAGAGTCATATCCCTGTTAAGTTCTAGGTAGACCAAACACAAAGTCCATGGTTACCTGATCCCATTTCCACTATGGCAGTTCTATCTCCTGCAATAGCCTTGATGGCTTCTGATGTTCAAATTTAACCTGTTGACAGGCTAAACAAATGGAGACAAATTGAGCTACATCCCTCTTAATGTTGGGCCACCAATAATGCTCCTTTAGATCATGATACATCTTCGTTATCCCAGGATGAACACTGTAGAGTGAAAAATATATTTCCTTGATAACTTGCTCCTTAAGCCCATTCATATATGGTACATACAATCATTTTCCACATTTCAATACTCCTTTATCAACAGTGAACTCTAGAGCTTTCACAACTCGAACATCTTCTTTTAACTTTAGTAGCTGAGAATCTCTATCTTGTTCCATTTTAATCTCATCAATCAAAGTTGGTTTTACATGGAACTAGGCTATCAGAGCTTGGTTTTGATCCTGGGTCCCTAATTCAAACTGGACTCCTATATTAAATAAATCTTTCATTTCTCTGATTATTGGTCTCTTTGCAACTATGATGTGAACTAAACACCCCATAAATTTTCTGCTTAATGCATCTGCCACAACATTAGCATTACCTGGATGATATAATATCTGGCAATCATAATCCTTCAACATTTCAACCCATCTTCGCTGTCGAAAGTTTAGGTCTTTTTGTTGCAGAATATACTATAAACTCTTATGATTTGTGTAGATCTCACATTTCTCCCTATAAAGATAATGCCTCTAAACTTTTAAGGCAAATACAACTGCAACCATTTCCAGATCATGTGTAGAATAATTCAACTCATGCTTCTTCAATTGGCGAAATGCATAAGCAATTACCCTCTTATCTTACATCAGGACATAACCAAGTCCGACTCTCGATACATCATAATACACTATGAATTTACCATTCTCTGTTGGCAATGCTAACACTGGTGCAGATGTCAAGCATGTCTTCAGAGTCTGAAAACTCTTTTCACATTCATCAGTCCATAGAAATCTCTTTAGTTTTCTAATCAACTTGGTTAATGGAAATGCAATCTTTGAAAAGTCTTTTACAAATCACTTGTAGTAACCGGCCATACCTAAAAAACTCTGCACTTTTGTTACATTAGTTGGTCGTAGCCAATTAGCTATAGCTTCCACCTTTTGTGGAACTACTTTAATGCCATCTTTACCCACAACATGGCCAAGGAAACATACCTCAGTAAGCCAGAATTCACACTTTGACAGTTTAGCACACATCTTATGCTATCGCAATATTTGCAACACTATTCTTAGATGCTCTTCATGTTCTTCCTAGCTTCTAAAATAGATAAGAATATCATCTATCAATACAATGACAAACTTATCCAAATAGGGCTTAAACACCCGATTCATCAAGTCCATAAAAGTAGCAGGGGCATTAGTTAACCCAAATGGCAGTATAAGTAATTCGTAGTGACCATATCGGGTTCTAAAAGTAGTTTTAGATACATCTTCATTCTTAATTCTCAATTGATGATAAACCCGATCTAAACTTAATCTTAGAGAAGTGACTAGCTCCTTTCAACTAATCAAACAGATAATCAATCTGAGGCAATGGATATTTGTTCTTGATGGTCATTTTGTTCAACTATTTATAGTCAATACACATTCGCAATGAACCATCCTTCTTTTTAACAAACAACACAGGAGTGCCCCATGGTGAACTAATGGGTATGATAAAACCCTTATTAAGTAAATCTTGCAATTGTACTTTGAGTTCTTTCAATTCTATAGGAGTCATTCTGTAAGGTGGGATAGAAATAAGGTATGTACCAAGATAAACTTCAATCACAAATTCAATCTCCCTTTCTGGTGGAAAACCTAGCAAATCTTCAGGAAACAAGTTTGGAAACTCATCGATAACAAGAATTTGATTAAATCCCTTTGAAGTCTTTTAAGTATCCATTACACTTGCCAAGTGTCATGACCCGCTGTCGGGACGCGACGGTCCTAGGGTGAGGGAGATGCCAGAGGCGACCGGCACTCGTAGAACTCATCATCACATCAATACAATCTCATACTATACATATCAAACTATAATCATATACTCACATAAGCACTATTCATTCAGTCACTCTGTCATTCATTCTATTACTTTCTGTAATTACCATAATCATATACACATACATTTATACTCATAAAATATTTCATACACTTACATATATACAATCTGTCTATACCATTATACAATACCCATGGAGCCTCTAGTACACATATAAAAGATACAGTGTTTAAATTAATTACACTATCTTTATCAGACTGCATAATTCCTTAGAGGAATAAAAGCCAGGAATCTGCTTCCTACTCTGTACCTGGAGATGGAAAACAGTGAGAGGGTGAGTATATATGATACTCAGTAAATCTAATATGCATCAACCAATAAAATAGGTAATGTAATATCAATAAACAATAGGCAGATGAGGTAAATAAATCAATCTGCTTAAAATCTCTGGATACATGATTAAGTACAGAATATGACTGTAAAGTCAGTAATCATATCAAGGAAGATATATCAAATGGATAAGACAGATATAAAGCCATGAAATGCATAGAA
This sequence comes from Aleurites moluccanus, assembly GCA_948193065.1. Lineage (NCBI taxonomy): Eukaryota > Viridiplantae > Streptophyta > Magnoliopsida > Malpighiales > Euphorbiaceae > Aleurites > Aleurites moluccanus. Next base: position 9,293 of record CANXYC010107582.1, on the reverse strand, counting down.
TATGTGTGAAACACATAATCAAACTCATATCAATAAACATAAGACGGATCGTGTCTTATGACTAGGATTCATATCCCTTCTCAGTTAGGGCATAATAACAATACATTGTGCACAATGCTGATAGTATGTACTCACTACCCTGTTAGGGCGGTAGCTTTGTTAAATCACATCAAAATCAATAGAATCAATAAACACATCAATAAATACCATTTCACAATGATGGCATCACCAAGTATCAATAACTCATCATCAATCAATTCAATGAGCAATAGAATCAATAAGATATCAATAACAATTGATTATATAGTGACCAAAGGTTTAGCAACAAACAATGGGATCAAACATAAGTTGGTCATTTACGAACAAAAAGTTGATGCAATTGGCATGCCATTGTCACTGGCGACGATGGCATTCAAATGGTTGGCTTATGGATTTTTGAGCTAGACATTTTATCGAACATATTGTGTGCAACAATGAAATGACATTTTGGCAAGGTTTTGTTGTAACATTGACATTGCCCCAAATATCAACAAACATACACATTGTAAGCAATTCCATAGCAATTATATACACATCAATAAACATCATTAAATGGATCAAATTGGCTTAGGAAAAACAAGCCAAAATGAAGCAAAATCAAGGCACTTTTGCCACATTAGGGTTTAGCCACTTTGTCCCTTTCGGAGGTGAATTCTGAACTTCAATTTAACACTTTAGGCATGTTATAGGATCCATAAAAGGCTCACCCAACACTTCAAATCACCTAGCAAAATTAGTTTGCCACCAATTCCTTTAAATTCCTCAAAGTAGGCAAAATATGTAATTTTCTTTAATTGAATTTTCTACAACAATTCAACCATAGAATACTCATTAATTAACTTTAAATTAACTTATTCTACACTCAAATTACATATACTAATCCAATTCAACAAATCATCTCTTACAACTTAGGTTTAGGGTTTGAAAATTGGGAAAAAAATGCTATATGCATCAATTGATGCAATTAAACACATTACCCAATCTAACTAACATCTAATAACCCTAAATCAATCATAAAATCAAACAAAACATCAATTTACCTCAAAATGATGCTTTGGCTGAAATTTCTCAATGCTTTGTTCTTGAATTTTTCTTATTTTGTATGGTAGCAAATGGATGGAGGATAAAGAATATGGAATTTATTTCAAGTTTCTATGGATTTTCCTTAGCAAAATGGAAGAAAAATCAATGGAAAATGAAGAGCAAAATTTCGGATAAAGGAAGAAAGAAATGGCCAAAAATTTGCTAAGTGTGGCTTATATAGTTGTAATACCCTATAAATTCCTAACTCACATGTATGATTTAGTTCTTAGAATGCGGTTGAAAAGTCTTGAAATGATAGAAAATAATTTTAGAGATACAGTTAGAAATCGAACTAGTTACTTTTCTGGAAAGCAGTGGTGTCGGGAACACTGCCGAGAAATTAGCAGTCTGGTCAACAGTAGAATTTCTGAAGTTAACCTAGGGGTAAAAGATCATCAAAATGCATGTGTAATTTTGGTAAAAAGAAAGAAGTGAAAATCATTTAGAAACACTGAAAAAGTAACCAATGGCAAAATCGTAAATAAAAGGAAGTTTAAGGTGAATAGTAAAAATTGGTCCGTCGGAGTTATAGAATTACTCTGGAACCATTTTTATAAATAAGTATAAATTAAAATAAGCTTATTGACTCCCCACTTTGAAATCTAAATCCTGACAGTATTGACATAATAAATTACCGAAGAATTTGGATCAAAGTGTAACTTATGGAAGTTTGAGGATTTAGTTATAATTTTCCTATTGATTTTTCTATATAACCATCACTTAGGCAAAATTTGGCCATCTTCATCTTCTTCCTTCATTAGTGGCCGAACCACATTCTTCCATTTCTCCTTCCATTTTTCTTCTTTTCTCACAAAGTTTCCTTAAGAAAATTGAAAATTGATAGAAAATTTGATTATTAGTTCTATCTATCTCCATCATCAATTTGTAGGATAAAGCAAAGGAAACCAAGGATTTAGAGGCTTCACTATTTCGGGTTCATCACCATATTGAGGTAAGGATGTGTTTTGTTTGAATTTATGGTTTATTTAGATGAATTAGGTGATGAATTAGATGGGTTTTATGGTTAATTGCATCAATTGATGCAAATTGATAAAAATCCCTAAATTGCTAAACCTAATGGAAGTTGTAAGTCTTAGCTATTTGAATTGGTATTAGTTAGTGTTAATTGATGTTAGAATATGTTAATTGGATGTTAATAGGTAACTAATTGATGATTGGTTTGGTGTAGAATTCAAGTTTTGACAAAGGTGTGCCTATTGGCTCATTTGGTAGAATTGGGTGGAATTCAATTTTCCAAAGCTATTTGGAAGTTTAGGTGAGTCTTATATACATCCTTTAACATGCAATTTGTGTTGAAATTGAGATTGGAATTCATTTGTGAAAGTGGTATATTGGCTGAACCACATGTACTATTCATTGCCCTTATATTCATATCTTCCTTAGCCATTTAATCCAATTTAATGTTGTTTAATCTTGCCTTTTGAATGCCTATTGTATAATTGTAAATGTGGCTTGTTATTGGTTGAATTGGACAAGTCAATTTTGCACCCTAACCTAACCTATTGGCTTGCCATTGTATGCCCACCATGTGTTTGATGAAATGCCTAGCTTATTTTATCTTTGGCCTATTGTTTGTATTCCATAGGCCTACCATTTGAATGCCATTGTCGCCAGCAACGTTGGTATGCCAATTGGCCTACCGTTTTCCTTTGCCGAGCCAACTTTTGTTCCATGCCTTTATTGATTACCAAACCATGTATCATTGTTCCTATTGCAATGCCATGCTACCTATTGATAATTGATTGACTAATATTGAGTTTATTGATATGGAGGATGCCATTGTTGCATAATGGTATCCATTGATATGTTGTTTTCTTGTATTGATCCTAATGTGGCTTGACAGAGCTACCGACCTGACAGGATAGTGGGAAAATACTATCGGCAATGTGCACATTGTATTACTGATACCCTAGCTAGGAGGGGTTATGGTCCTGGCCATAAGACCTGATCAGTCTTATGCTCATTGATATTGATATGCTACTGGAGACAATATGTTCACATATGGTCCATACTGATTATTGGAGATTGTATGATTTCATAAAGTCCATCCCTTTATCTATCTTTCCATATGATACCGAGCCTATGTTTTATTCTTTGGATATTTTGTAACCTGATATTGATTCTGTATACTGTATCTGACCTATTAGTGCCATTGCTCCATTTTTTACCTACTATTTACTTGTTGATGCATATAGATTCACTGAGTATCTTATATACTCACCTTTTTCTTTGTTTACCCATTTTAGGAGAGGAGTAGTGTCACAACCTGGTTTCCTCGGACCGAGACGGTCCTAGGGCACAGGAAATGCCAATGGCGACCGGCACCCATAGAACCCAGTACCATTACATAGTCTATCAACCTCAATATATTATTCATTTATTATAGTTACCATTCATTTTGTTATCCTGTTATTCATTCTGTTATTCATTATGTAATTGGCTGTAATCATCAATTATCACAGTATCATATCATGCATCATCATATAATATCATCAATATAATAATACTATCATCATATACATGTTCATTTCCTAGCTAACCCGTACATACCTATGGAGCAGCTAGATAATGAACACCAAAAATAATTTAATACAATAACAGAATGTATATACATCAAAAAGTCTATAGCAGAATCCTCAGAGAAACAGAAGACTAGATTCTGCAACTCTACTCCTTTCCTGAAATGGGTAAACAAATAAAGAATGAGTATATATGATACTCAATGAATTCACATGCAATAAATAATGGGTATCGTATAACCAAATGTATCAGTCAATGAAATAACAGTTTACCGAATAAGTGTCAGGGTATAGTAAAACCAAAGAAATAACAATTAGGCTCAGTTACATATGGAAAGACAGATAATGGGATGGACTGTATGAAAAGAAATCATATAGTCTCCAATCAATCAATATATCTGGACTGTGTAGGTCACCATAATCATATAAGCATAAGGTTGATCAGGCCCTATGGCCAGGACCATAACCTCTCCTAGCTAGGGTTTAATACTACAATGTGCACAAGGTCGACAGTATTTCCCCACTACCCTGTCGAATTGGTAGTTTTGCCAAATTATATCAGGGTCAATAATGAGGGATACCATAAGCAACAATGGCATCCAGATCATAGTCAATCCAATAACAATCATTTTGGTATCAATCAATACAATATTCAATATAATCAATGGCCATGCCATATACAATATACAATCAATATTTAAGGGTTTAGCTATAAGGAAAGGCATGAAACAAAAATGGGTTCAGTGGTCGAAATGGTAGGTCAATTGGCATACCAATGTCGTTGATGACAATGGCATTCAAATGGTAGGCCTATGGAATACAATCCAATAGACCAATGGCAAATGAGCTAGGCATCAAAAAGTACAATAAAAAATCATCAAATATGATCAAATGGCAAGGAAATTCAAGCAATAACCAAAGAAATTCAAAGGCAACACAAAGGCAATAGGGTTTGTCCATTTAGGGTTTTTCACAAGTGGTATCCAATAATCAATTCAAGCAATTAGGCATGTCAAATGATGCATGTAGAACTCACCTAATACTTCCAGTCACCTTTTGCACAAGCCAATTTCACCAAATTTTCCAAATATGCTAATTAGGTCAGTTTATAATGCACCTTTGTCAAATCTCCAATTCTACATCAATTAATTCATCAATTAGTTATTCATTTACATCAAATTAACTAATTCTAACATCAATTAATAGAACCTAACACTAACTCATCAAGTTATATTTTACAACTTCAAATCAACCATCAAATTTAGGGATTTCCACAATAACTCATCTATTTCAACCTAAATAACATCTAATTAATCAATTAAACCAAACAAATAAACCCTTACCTTAAGTGGGTTAAAAAGGGCTGAAATCTATACTTCAATATCCCTTGAAATCCTTAGCTCCTTTCTACCAATTGATGACGGAAAATGAGGTGAGCTAAGTTAATACTTAAGATTTCTATGATTTTTCTTCAGTAATTTGAAGAAATGAAGAAAATTGAAGAAGAAAATGGAAGATGGTGGTTCGGTCTTCTACGGAGAAAAGAAGAACGAAGGAGAAAAACAGAAGAAGAAAAATAAGTTATCGTGAAAAAAAATAGTTACTGTCTCTCCTTAAATAGGCTACTGCCTCAGTAAATTTCCACTTCGCCATTTTTTTTTCTTCGCCAGTTTCAGCTTGCAATGCCACTTCGCAATTGCCAGCTCACAAATGCCACTTCGCAATGCCGGCTTGCAAATGCCACTTCGCAATTGCTAGCTCGTAATGCCACTTCGTAAATGCCGGCTTACAAATTTCCAGTTCACAATTGAGCTACAGATACCCAAACTCCTTGATTCTTTTTGTCACTTAAAATAGACACTTAGGGGTTCAACATATCAAGAATCCAAATCAAAAATCGATTTACACAATTTATGGTGCATTTCTACATTTCATCCAGACTTTACTCTCCAAGTATAGTCCGAATAGGTCTGATTCAATTTGGTCTCTCTTGAGTTATAATTCTCCAATCTCTTTGATATTTTACAACCATCAATCTATATTACGCAAAGAAATATTTTTCATGTTCACTCTTTTAACTCACTCATTCTCTAACATTCTCAAAATAAATAACTCAGACTTACTGCAGGATTAATAAACTAGACCGATTCTATTTAGGATGTACACACACACACACACACACACACACACACACACACACACACACACACACATATACATATACAAATGACAGGTGTTACATTCTTCCCCCTATAATTAAATTCGTCCTCAAATTTAAATAGAAACATACCTCAAAGTTGAAACAGGGATGGATATCTACTCCTCATCTCCTGCTCACTCTCCCATATGCACTCCTCTATTGTCTGGTTCCTCCATAGCACTTTTACCATAGGGATCTCTTTATTCCAAAGCTTTCTGACCTGTTGATCAATAATCTCTACAGGTAGCTCCTCATATGACAAATCCTCACTGAGATCCATATCCTGAATCTCTAAAATGTGCGATGGATCATAAACATATTTCTACAGCATTGATATGTGGAAGACTGGATGTACGTGGCTCATACTGGGTGAAAGAGCCAATCTATAGGCCATACTGTCAATCCACTCAAGTATCTCAAATGGGCCTATAAATTATGGTGACAACTTGCCCCTCTTCCTAAATCTCATAACTCTCATATTCTTTGAGATCTTTAGGAAGACATGATCACCAACTGAAAACTGTACATCCTTCCTTTTCGGATCAGTTTAACTCTTCCGCCTACTGAAGGTAGTCCTCATTCGCTCTTTGATCATAGGAACCTTCTCCATAGTCTCTCTAATAAGCTCTGGTCCCTCTAGTTGTGTAACATCCTAGGTGAAACCCTAGCACCTGAACCCTAGTTGGAGACCTTAACCCTAGCACCTAAACCCTAGTTGGAGTTAGGGGGTGTTTATACATGATTGTTTGTTATATATGCTATATGATTTATTTGATGTGTTTTACATGTGTGATTGATTGTTATATAATGTTATATGATTTATTTGATGTGTTTATATGTGTGTTTGATTGCTAATTAATTATTTGGGAAAAGTAAATTAAGGATAATAAAATAAATAAATAAAATAAAATAGCTCAATTGGGTTAGAAAAATATTAGGATTTGATTGCAAAAGGAAATAAATAGGAGGGATTTAATTGAAAGTTTATAGGACTTAATTGGAATAGAAGAGATGGAGGGAGGAGTTAGTGGCAATTTGGTTCATTTTGATTCAATAGAACAATGTATTGGTGCATCCTAATCCAAAAGATGCATGTGTAGGGCTTAAAGATTGCTTTATGAGATGGGTTGTATGGGATTGGATTGCATAGCTCCACTAACTCATATTTTAATCAAAACAAATTCTGCATTTTGACAATTTCCATTAAAAAAAAATCGTGAGCTCCATTGAAGAAGAAAAACTCCTTCTTCCTTGTTGTTGTGTTCGGCCATTGTCAATTAATTGGAGCTTTGAAGTTTTCTTTTAAGCTTTTGGGTAGATTTAATCATTCCATCTCCTCCATTTCTTCAACCAAGTTCTAATTTCAACTTTAGTTGTGTTTTTTCTGAGTTGGGGATTTGGCCATTTCAAGAAAACCCTAAGGTAAGGCCAAAATTTTGGATGTTTAATGTTTAATTGGTGTTTAAATGTTGAATTAAATAGTTTGATTGAGAAATGAGCATCCATAGTGTAATCTCCTTCTTGGCCAATTTGAATTAAGGGATTTGGGGAAAATTTTGATTATTTGTTTCAATTGAGTAATTGATATTGTAATTGGTGTTGTATAGATGTGAATTGAATGGTTTAATTGTGAATTGAACATTCCTTGTGTGAATTCCCTTTTGGCCGAATTCAATTGGGGAAGAATTGGGGAAATTTATTTTTGTATTGCAATTGAGAAATTAGTGATATGTATGGTGTTAAATAGATGTAATTAAGGGTATTTGAATGATGAATTGAAGATTAAATTTTAAATTGTGGGAATAAGCATTGGACCGAATTGGGGAATTAGGGTTTGTGTAAAATTGGTTCAAAAATTCTACAATTGGATGTTTAAACCTTTAATTGGCATGGTGAATTGATGTTTAAATGATAGAATTGAATGAAATTGTGAGGGGGAAAGAAAACCCCTTTGGACCGAATGCAATATTTGGGAAAAAAGGGAAATTTGCCTGGCTTTAGCTAAATTGGTTAGTTAAATATGTAATTGGTAGCTTGAATTGGTTAAATGTAGGTTTAATTGAAGAATTTAAGGTTGGTTTGGGAAAAACCCCCAAAACTGAACCCAATTAGGGCAAGCTTGAGGAAATTGATTTGAATTGGTGCAATTGAGCTTGGAATTGTTCAATTGGTGTGTTTAATTATAGAATTGTGAAGTTTAATTGCAAAAATAAGACTTGGATGATTTGGGCCCTTTGGGCCGAATGGTTTGGAGCCTAAATTTAGGGTTTATTGATTAATAAGTGTGTGCAATTGATAAGTATATGTAATATGGTTATTTGATAAGTAATTGTAGCTTATAGGAAGTGATTTGTATGTTTGTATTGAATATGTAATGTGTTTGGGTCTTTGTGACTTATAAAGTTCAAAATGCTTTGGCATGAAACCTAGGCTTGAATGTGAACCCAAATTTGCTTGATTTTGTTTATAAGATGTGTTTTTATTGTTGTGTGGAAAGAAATTTGGGTTTAAACTCCTTTTGAGTGTTATTTTGTGATGGCCAAATGATATAGTGAAATTAGGGCTTTGAATATGAAAGTTGATTATGATATGTGTATCTTGTTTGAAATGTATGTGTATATATGTTTGAATATGATATGTTGGTTTGATATAGTGTCTTATCGGAGAGTTGGTATGTGTATAGGGGAATCCTCCAGGGGAAAGGAGAAAGTGGGAGAGCAGTAGGTGCTCGGAGCCTCAGAAGGGCATTTTGGTCATTTGCACATAAGGTGGGTTTATATATATGTTATTGTATTTCTAGTTTAAGGTACTATGATTTGGACATGTTATATGACCTTTAATCATGTTGGACTAATTTTAAACCAATATGGTCAAAGTTGCCCCTAAACGTGCCAATCGGCCAAAACTGGGGCTGCCGAAACGGCATAAACTGACCTAAAATTTGAATGTGTATAAAAATTGTTCTATAAACTATTTTGACCTCAAATCAAGTCTAATCACCTTATATATATGTATAATTGTATCTTAGATGTTAAATTTGCATACCATATATTGATAACATGTAAAACCAGAAAGTCCCTGAAAAATAAGAAACAGACTCGTAATTTTGTAAGTCGTTGCGACAGCGCAACTGGGCCCGACCGGCCAATTTTGTAAGTTATTTCCGATTGATTCTATACTTGTTCATATGGATATCTTGACTATATTGCACTGTAACATCTCAGCTTAGCTTGAACTTATCCTTTATAGGGTTCTTTGGGGAGAGATTTTTTGATTTCGCTATATAGTGATGTTAATATGTATTTATGCATGGAATTGGTATTTATGCATGTTATTTGAATTAGTTTTAGGCATAGAAATGGTTTAGAGGCTATTAGGACTTAATCGGTAAATTTTGAGTTTTTGGTGAACTGGGGGCAAAATGGTCATTT
>CANXYC010107410.1:0-10330 GCA_948193065.1 Aleurites moluccanus | reverse complement strand
TTCAATCCAAGTTTTTGAATTCTAACCATACAAAATGTGTTTTGATCACTAATAAACATCAAGGAACATCATATAAACATAATTGAATCAAAAGAATTCAAAAACCAACAACTTACCAAAAATTCTTCAAAATCTTCTTTGAATTAAATTGTTACTTTTTCATGTTTTTCTTTCAAATCTATGGTTATATTAGTATTTAGGATGATGGAATTAACCTATTTCCATCAAAGATTGAAAGAAAACAATAAGAAATGAAGGTGGTGGATGGTGGCCGAAATGAAGAAAGAGGAAAGAGAAAAGTTGCTACAATTTTTGGCTTGATGACGATGATGAACAATGAAGGGGTGGGAAAAATCAGCCTAAATATCAAAGATGTGATCCTATGCTTTAGGTTTATGGTACTTTTGGTGAAACCTAACCATCCAACCATCCATTTCTTCATCTTTTCATCCAATGGTTGGATTTAATCAAGCCTAAAATCATTCCATAAGGTTGCATACACTATATAACTCCATATTGTAAAGGAAAAGACCAAAATAGCCTTAGTACAAAAGAAGCACCTCAAGCACCTCAATTGAGCAGTTTGCCGGGAACTATTTTCAACCGAGTTTAATTCTCCAACTATTATTCAAATAAACTTAATAATATCATTTTCATGTCCTTAAATTCTTTTCTACCTTCAAATATAGTATTAATTCCATCAAAATTCGAAGGGGTGTGAAATGACCATTTTGCCCCCAGTTCACAAAAAATTCAAAATTTTTCGATTTTGTCCTAACAACCTTTAAACCACTTCTATGCATAAAATCAACTCATATAACATACATAACTATCAATTTCATGCATAAATACATAATATCAACATGTTCAAAAGAAAGCAAAAATTTCCCCTTATGTTCCCCTTAAAGGTTCAAATGATGTTCATGTTGAGGTGTTACAATGCCTCTGAAATTTTTTGCTCATTTCTTCTTCTCATCTTGTCTTGGCCGAAACCCACATGCTTCATTTCCCATCTTATTCAAGCTAATTTATTAAGGAAAAACTTAAAAAAACCTTAAATCCATCTTTATTCTTCTATTTTCCTTCAACTTTTCTCATGAAAACTTATAGGAAATCAAGGTTTTTCTTGAAAAGAATTTCGAATACTTCACCATACAAAGGTAACAAAGTATTTTCTTAGATTAAATAGATGATTTAGGTGTGTTAGACAATGATTTAGATGGGTTTCGTGTTTAATTACATCAATTGATGCATTTGGTAGAAAATCCGCAAATTAAAAACCCTAATTGAAGTTGTTTGATTTGAAACCCTAAATTGATATTGTTTAATGTATAACTAGTTTAGATTATGTTAATTGGAGGCTAATTGAAGATTATTTTGTGATTGGTTTGGTGTAGAAAATCAAGATTTGAAAGATTGCCATTTTTGCCTCCTTTGATGATTTTAGTAGAAAATCAATTTTGCTAGCTAATTGGAAGTATAAGGTGAGTTTAATATGCATCATTTGTCATTCCTAATGCCTTAAAATATGATTTGGAAACCATTCTTGAAAGGTCCACTTTGGCCGAATGCTCCTAAGGCATTTTGCCTTTGATTTTTGCTTGTTTTTCCTTTGGATTCCTAAGCCATTTTGATTTATTGGTTGATATTTATTGTTGGATAATTATTGCCTATTGTGTAGCCTTGATTGTGAACTTAATGTTAATTATATGGGAAATGTCAATATTGCACCATAACCTAACCAAATTGTCCATTCAATGTTGCACACCATGTGTTCGATGAAATGCCTAGTTCATTTGCCATAGGCCTACCATTTGCTTCATCCATAGGCCTACCATTTGAATGCCATTATCGCCAGTGACATTGGCTAGCCAATTGAGCCAACCATTTGACCTTAGATGACCAATTTTTGTTCCAACCCAATGTTAATTGTTATACCTATTGCTATTGTTTATGGACTTTCCATTGCTTATACAGTGTTCAATTACAGTATTATTTAATTGATTCAAGAGCTATTGCTTATTGATGAGACAATTGCTATCTATTGATATCCATTGATTTGTTTCCATGCCTATATTGTTTTCCATGTTGATTTGACAGAGCTTCCTTATCGACGGGGTAGCGGGTAAATATCATCGGTAATGTGCATATTGATTATATAGTACCCTAATTGGGAAGGGTTAACAGTCCTAGCCATAAAATCTGATCAGTCTTATGTACATTGATATGAGATTGATATATGTTATATGTGTTCATGACCCACTATCTGTCTTATCTACATGATATGAGCTTTGTTGGCCTATTTTCTAATTCCAAATCATTGATTCTGTAACCTAAATTCTCATTCTGTAATTGGGGTGCAGCTTATCTATTTATTGATTATATACCTATTATTTATTGTTATCCTAACCATTTTCTATTGGATGATGCATATTAGATTCATTGAGTATTTAATACTCATTCCTTTATTTAATTCCTATTTTACAGGTGCAAAGTAGGGGGCAAAATCCTGACTGTTAGTTCCCTGTGGATTTCTGCAGTTGTCTGTTAACAGTATAATTATTTTGACATTGTATTTATGTAAATATTTAGTTTGCTCCATAGTATATATTAATGATATAATTAGACTGTAATTATATAGATGGTATAATATAAAGTTTAAATATTAATATGGTATGTGATGATGATGATTACAGACAAAAGAACAATAGTTTACAGAATGACAAAATACAGAATGACAGATAACATAATGGATGTTAATTAATTATTTGGATATTAATATGATAGTAAATGATTATAGAATGTGATATTGGGTTTTATGGGTGTCGGTCGCCTCTGGCATCTCCTGCATACTAGGACCATCATGTTCCGAAATCGAGATATGACAGAAGTGGTATCAGAGCATAGGTATATGAATAGTAAATAGATATAGAGTAATAGACTTAAGTAAATCATGGAGCATAGGAATTCCTATTTCTTCCTTTGTTGTAATCGTCAAGTGTATTAGTATATTATGCTATTTTGTATCGTTCTGAATTTATTGTTTCTATTTTCTATAGACAGAGATGTTCAACAGATAGAGGCAACATACTACAGATGATAGAGACATAGAAGATACCTGAGAGGCAGAGGTAGCCTCTAACGAGTCCCTAGTCAAAGAGATGACAAAGGATCTTCCCAAATCCTGATAGAGGACAAAAGAGACAGGGATGAGTGATGACCCTTGGAGGATGGAAATGATGTAAGGTATGATGAATTTATATCGAGAATTACAAGAATTGAGGCTAGAATGACATAATATGCTGCCATCTGCACCAGTAGTAGTACCACCGCCTGCTGCACCAGCTATTCCATAGCTGCTCTTGTATAACTAGCAATAGTTCCTGATGTGCCTGTAGTACAGAGAGGCCGCCAAGTTATTAATGAGGGCAAAGTTACCATGTTTAATTTTTCTAAAGCTAAATCTGCCTGAGTTTCGAGCTGATAGAGGCGAGGAGCCTATTGACTTTTTAGAACAGATTGAGTAGGTAATTAGGAGGCTACCTTGTTTAGATGACAGAGTAGTGGAGTTAGTTGGATTGTTGCTGAAGGGGAAATCCTGGACTTGGTTTTCTCCACATATGGAGCCCATATTATATAGTGATCATCCTTCTACCTGGGCAGAGTTCAGACAAGGGCTTCTAGATGAGTTCTTGACAAAAGGGGTGGGGACTAGAAATTTAATACAGTTTGAACAATTAGAGCAGGGCAACAGCTGTTGAAGAGTATGTTGATGAGTTCATATGGTTGAGCAGATATGCTACTCGAATTGCTCCTATAAAGGCAGATTTGATCAATAAATTCAGGAGGGGATTACATGCCTCACTGCATAATGCCCTGCTTGCTACAAAATTTTATTCTCTGACTACTATTATTGATAAGGCTACTCAGATGGAGGAGAAATACAAGTCAAAGAGAGCTAAGAGAGATCATAAGAGGAAGGGAGGACCTGGTACACAAAGCAGAAGAGGGGAGAGTAACTCCCAACCTAGACAGACAGCATTAGTACCCAGATTTGATTAGAGACCTCCATCAGGAAGTCAGAGGAGGAGGACTCAGAGTAGGGGACCTCCAGTGCATTCAACTCCTGCTTATTCATAGGGTTCCTCCAAACCTACTACTCAGATGCCTAGTATGCCTATTTATAGTTTTTGTGGTAGAAGGCACGGTAGGGAATGTCATCGATATATAGGTGCCTATTTGAAATGTCGACAGCATGTGCACTTCATTAATAAATGTCCTATATGGGGTTAACAACAACCATCTGCTACAGTATCTCAACCAGCTGCGCAGATGAGTCAGAATGTTACCAGATAGGCTCCAGTTAGGGGCAGAGGCAGAGGTTAGGCACCTAGCTGCAGTAAGGCCCTAGCAGACAGAGGTTAGGGGCGACTTTTTTACTATTAACACCCAGAAGGCATAGAGAGCTGATAATGTAGTCACAGGTATGATCCTTATTCAGAATGAATTGACACAAGCATTATTTGATTTGGGTGCTACACATTCTTTTGTTTTATCATTGTTTGCACCTAAGCTGAATAAGGAGAGACAATTATTGAGTATTCCTTTAGAGATGACCACACCTATGGGGAGAGCATAGAAGTGAAATATTTTTACCTAGGTTGTGTGGTAGAGATTGATGATAATATTCTGCGAGCTAACTTGATAAAACTGCTTGTGTTAGAGCTTAATGTGATACTTGGTATGGATTGACTAACGACACATTATGCAATTATTAATTGTTATGAGAAGAATATCAAATTCCAGCCTGAGGGGCAACCAAAATTTGAGTTTCAGAGTGACAAATGTGAATCTAGAATCAGTTTTATTTCTGCAATCCAGGCTAAAAGGATGATAAAGAAGAGTTATTCAGCATTTTTGGCACATGTGGTGGATGTATATAAGACTTCAATAGGGATTGATCAGATACCTGTGATATGAGAATTCCCTAATGTCTTTCCTGATGATTTTCCAGGACTACCCCCAGACATAGAGATCGAATTTGAGATTAAGGTGTATCCAGTCACATATCCTATATCCATTCCTCCTTACATAATGGCACTTGCAGAATTGAAAGAGTTGAAAGTGCAACTGCAGGAATTGTTGGATAAAGGATTTAACAGACCGAGCAGTTCTTTATGGGGTGCTCTGGTATTGTTTGTGAAAAAGAAGGATGGCTCACTGAGGATGTGTATAGATTATCGGCAGTTGAATAAGGTGACTGTGAAGAACAAATATCCACTGCCACAAATAGATGATATGTTTGATCAATTGCAGGGTGCCAGTCACTTCTCAAAGATTGATTTGAGGTCAGGGTATCATCAATTGAGAATTAAGAAAGAAGATGTGTCCAAGACTGCTTTCAGAACTCGGTATGGACATTATGAGTTTATGGTGTTGCCATTTGGATTGACTAATGCAACGATTGCTTTTATGGATTTGATGAATAGGGTATTCAAGCCATACTTGGATAAGTTTGTTATAGTGTTCATTGATGACATTCTTATCTATTCTAGAAGTGAGGAGGAGCATGCATAGCACTTGAGGATTGTATTGCAGACACTTCAGAAGAACCAATTGTTTGCTAAATTGTCAAAATACCGGTTATGGTTAATTGAAGTATGTTTATAGGCCATGTAGTATGCAAAGATGGTATCAAAGTTGATCCTCAAAAGGTTAAAGCAGTTGCTAGTTGGCCCCGACCTACTAATGTATTTAAGATCCGTAACTTTCTTAGTATGGCTGGTTATTACAGATGGTTTGTGAAAGATTTCTCTAAGATTGCTGCTCCATCGAGCAAGTTGACCAAGAAATAAGAGAAGTATTAATGGACCGATGAATGTGAGAATAGTTTTCAGACTTATCTCACAAGTGCTCCAGTGTTAGCTTTGCCAACAAAAGATGATAAGTTTACAGTGTACTGTGATGCCTCCAGAGTCAGATTGGGTTGTGTACTTATGCAAAATAGAAGGGTGATTGCTTATGCTTTTCGGCAATTGAAGAAGCATGAAATGAATTATTTGACTCATGATTTGGAGATGGCAGCCATAGTGTTTGCATTGACGATCTAGTGACACCATCTGTATAGTGCTAAATGTGAGATATACACTTATTATAAGAGCCTGCAATATATTCTTTAATAGTAAGATCTGAATCTCCGGCAACCAAGATGGGTCGAATTGTTTAAGGATTATGATTGTGAGATCTTTTACCATCCAGGTAAGGCTAATGTGGTAACAGATGCATTGAGTCAAAAATTTATAAGCAGTCTAGCTCACATTTTAGTATCCAGAAGGCTTTTAATCCGTAAGATGAAGGAGTTAGCTGACATGGTGTAGAGTTAGAATTGGGATCCCAGGATCATAACCAGGCTCTGATAGCCCAATTTCTGGTTAAGCCACTATTTATTGATGATATTAAGGTGGCACAATATAGGGATCCATATCTTCAAAAGTTAAAAGATGATGTTCAGAATGGCAAAGCTCCAGAGTTCACAATTGAGGATGGGGTACTAAAATGTGGTAAATGATTATGTGTACTTGACATTGATGGACTCCGGGATCAGATAATGAGAGAGGCCCATTATTCTTTTTATAGTGTGCATCCTGGAATTATAAATATGGACCATGATCTGAGGGATATCTATTGGTGGCCTAATATGAAGAGGGATGTGGCTAAATTTGTGTCCACATGCTTAGCCTGTCAACAAGTTAAGTTTGAGCACTAGAAGCCGTCTAGTTTACTTCAGGAGATAGAGTTACCAGAGTGGAAATGAGAGCAGGTTACTATGGATTTCGTAGTTGGGTTACCAAGGACTACATGAGGTTATGACTCTATTTGGGTAATTATGGATAGATTAACTAAATCTGCCCATTTCCTTGAAGTAAATACCAGTTATTCTGCAGCTTTGTATGCATAACTGTATGTTGATAAGATTGTTCGGCTTCATGGACTGCCATTGGTGATCATATATGATAGAGGTACACAATTTACTTCTTGATTTTAGTAGAAATTTCAGGAGGCTATGGGTACACAGCTACGGTTCAGCACAACATTCTATCCACAGATAGATGGACAGTCAGAGAAGACTACCCAGACACTGGAAGATATGTTAAGGTTATGTGTTCTGGACTTTAAGGTTAACTGGGATTAGTATTTGCCGTTGATTAAGTTCTCCTACAACAACAGTTACCATTCATCGATCGGGATGGCTCCTTACGAGGCATTGTATGATAGAAAATGCCGGTCATCAGTTTGTTGGGTGGAACTAAGTGAAAAATAGTTGGAAGGCCCAAAATTGATAAAAGAAATAATGGAAAAGGTGTTAATTATCAAAGAGAGGATGAGGACAGCCTTCAGTCGATAAAAGAGTTATACTGATTTGAAGCGGAAAGATGTGCACTTTGCAGTTGGTGACCATGTATTCCTTAAGATCTCACCTATGAAAGGTGTGATGCGATTTAGGAAGAAGGTAAATTGTCACCAAGTTATATTGGGCCATTTGAGATTCTTGAGAAGATCGGTAATATGGCATACAAATTGGCTCTTCCACCCAATCTAAGTCATATGCATCCGGTATTCTATATTTCAATGCTACAAAAGTACGTGCTAGATCCGTCACATATACTTGAATTACAAGATATGGAGATAGAAATAGACTTGTCATATGAGAAGTTCCCGTAGAGATTGTTGATCGACAAGTCAGACAGTTACGGAATAAGGAGACACCGATCGTCAAAGTCCTATGGAGAAATCAGTCTATGGAAGAGTGTCCTTGGGAAAGCGAGCATGATATGAAAACCAAATATCCATTCTTGTTCCAACATTGAGGTACATATTTATTTTAAATTCAAGGATAAATTTATTTGAAGGGGGGTTGAATATAATACCCTAGAATATTGCCATAAGTACACAGTAATATAACTAGTTATCGAACCGAAAAACACCGATATAACTAAAGAATTTCAGAGAATTTTTACAGTAATTAACTTAAGTTAATGTCACGATCCGTTTCCGGATAATGACGGTCCTAGGTTGCGGGAGATGCCGAGGCGACCGGCACCCATAGAACCCATCAAATCTCATTAATATAATAATAATATTGCAGCGAAAATATCTATACCCATCATTAATCACATAACAATATATATCCATTTACTCACATAAATACTATTCATTATGTTACTCTGTCATTCATTATATAACTTTCTGTAAATACCATATTCATATCATTAATAATCTCCAATATTTTCATACATACATGTTCATACACTAACTATACCGTACAAAACCCATGGAGCAGCTAGAATATAAACATACAAAATAATATAGTGTTTAATATAATTACACTGCTAAATCACTGCAGAATCCACAGAGAGTCAAAAGCTGGGATATTTGCCTCTTACTCTGCACCTGAGAGGGTAAATAATGAGAGCGTGAGTATATATGATACTCCGTGAATCTAATATGCATCGACCATTAAAATGAGTAATGGAATATCAATAAGCAATAGGCATATGAAGTAAATGAATCAATCTGCTCAGAATCTCTGTAATACAGAATTAAGTATAGAATATGACTGTAAGTAAACAATCGCATCATTGGAAATATATCACATGGATAAGATGGAAATGATAGATATAGAGGTAGAGAATGGATAGAAATATGTCAAGCACAAATCACTCATATAAATAAATATAAGACTGTACGGGTTTTATGACTAGGACATCCTTTTCTAGTTCAGGGTATCAAACAATACATTGTGTACAAAGCCGACAGTATGTTTTTACTACCCTGTCGGGGCTGCAGCTCTGTCAAATCACCTCGAAATCAATACAATCAATAAATACATTAATGCTGGGATTTAGGCCATTAGGCGCAGCAGAAAAACAAAAAAAAATAAAAAAATCCCAAACTAAGATCTCTATGTTGATTAAAATTAAAGATTAATTAAAAGATCAAGATCTTTACCTTTGTGTTTGGAAACCTTTTCTTCACTTGATCACAAAAAAAGGGTTGTAGCAAATCACTATCTTTCCCACAAGATGAGGAAAGCCCGACTAGTAATCCACGTGAAGATCAAACAATAAGCTTTTAGGAAAGAGGTGCCAAAAATTCTTAGTTGCAAGCCTTAGAATTTTTGGTTTGGATGGAGAAGGAATGGTGGACAAATTCTTTCTTGATTTTCCTCTCAATATTTTCGGCCAAGGGATGTGATTTTTGACTTAGGGTTGATTTAATTATGATCTCATCATATTTATATCGCCCTTAATTAATTAGGTTTTAATTTAACGGCTTAGATTAAAATAATAAGCCTAATGACAATAATGTCATTAATGAAAGGTCAAACATACTCCTTTGACTTTGGACTTATTGATCCTAATATTAACACAATCCAATGGTCCTAATTTAATTAAATACATCATATATAAATTATTAAATTAGATAATTAACTTAATCATATTAAATTATTGCCAAAAACTTCATAATTAAATATATGAATTTAATCTCATTTAATCATAATTTAATTTCCTCTTTCAGTTATAGTTTGAAACACTTCTATGCGTGTGACCTAATAGGTTCTCTAATTAAATGGCAACTTAAGTCCTTAATTATTTCTTTAAATTAATTTAGGAAACTCTTAAGTGGAATTTCTATTTCCAAAATAGGAAATTTCCATAAAAAGTAATCCTTGTCCAACAAGGATTATATGGATTAAACTTCTTTAATTCATAATCAATTCTCCAATTGAACCTCTCTAACTTAAGTAGATCATGAGTAGTATCTTGCCACACAACATGACCCCTAAGTAATCAAAAATTGCTAGTGGTAAGCAGAAACTCTAACACATGGACAATATTATACTACTAGTCCCTTCAAGCTCTTTTACCAAGTTCGGTTTAATGTATGGACATTATGTTAACTCCACTAAGCTGGCTACACTACACTTAGCCCAAACAATAGTTCCTTGTAATCCGAGCATCATTACTAAAATTATTTCCTTAGAGACCATCTCTAAGTACTATCCACTTTGGCCAAAGATTTCCAGTAATGTTCTCATACAAGAGGCCTTAGGTAAAACCCTCCTTCTAACATGAGTTATGATATCCTTTGTTGATTACTTAAATATCTACGAGTGTGTCAAACTATACTCAATGCCCACCTTTTAAGCAGACCCTTGGGAGAGCTAGGCATGGAATTAAAGTGTAGCATCTTTACTCTAGATCACTCTTAAGCATCTCAAGTCTAAGGACATTTGCACATTTCCATGCAGAAATATGTCATTAACATT
>CANXYC010107372.1:0-18086 GCA_948193065.1 Aleurites moluccanus | reverse complement strand
GAAGTGAAATAAAATACAGAGTTTCTCTAAAAAGAACCATCTTTATCAAGTCTTTATCCGTGTGATTATTTTGCTTCTATATACCTTGCATCCTTCAAAACGGGCTGATAACTAGGAGTGTTGCAGTAAGACCTTAACAAGAAAGGGCAGTAAGTCATATCCTCCATATCTCTCTAGAGATATTGCTAGTGCCGAGCTTGGAAGGAAAAAGCTAAAGCTATTGCGGAAGCTTAGTGGACCCAGTTTACAAGAGGTATGTATTTTATAAATGTTTTAATTCTATAATTAAACGTTTATGTCTTCTTCCCGATCTGCTAATAGAAATTGGCTTAGAGGACTAGCGTTAACTCAGGCTAGGAGGGAAGAGTTGAGTGCCAGTCTTAGACTGCAGGATCCTGTCTTTGCATTATATGAACAAAGAACAATAGAATTTCCTGTTGCTATAGAAAGGATTGAAATACTTGAAAAGCCTAATAAGAAAGATTTTGAACTGAAAAAATTTTTAGATCAAGAACTTGAATTTAATAATTTCCATTATTTAGAAAGGCTTAGTGCTTTTGCACGTTTATTGGATGTCCAGTAATCCTTCAGATTGCTCTTATCCTGATTTTCATCACCTAGATCACGGTGTAGGTAAGGATCTAGTAATAGGTTTGTTAAATTCTATTATAAATCGTTTAGACTCTCTAAATAATTCTATAAATAAATTATTTAAAAATTTAGAAGAGTTGACTCTTAGGCAGAGTGAATTTGAGAAATTTTTCCTTGAGAACAAAGGCCCTTTGGGTCTTGTTGCTAGCTCTCGTTATCACAACGAATATAAAAAGCTGAAAGAAATCAGAAATAAAATAAAAAATCCTTTAAGAGATCTTTAGGAGTAGCTCTTTGTAATTCCGCCTCTGAACACAACAATTAAAGGGAGGGTAGACTCACATGAATGGTATCAGAGCCTAACAGAGAAGATTTTTGGATTTCTTTGAAAGAAAAGTAGGACTTTAGGGGTAAAAATAGAAATAACTTAAGTTTGGGGCAGATAAGGACTGCCAGTGAAATTAAGTTAAAAGTTGAAGGACTTTTGTGTTACGTTTTAAAGTTTAAGGATGACAATATGCATTAGTCAATACTTCAGAGACAATCGGTGAAATTATCTCCAGAAAATTATTGGAAATAGATTGAATTAATTATTTGATTAGCCATTTATTTTTTTTGTAATTTTTCTCAATCCTAGATTCGAACTCTACCCTTGTCGTGAATTTTTTAAATTTATTTTTATTAATATTAATTTATTAAATTTATAATTTTGTACTCAGAAATTTATAATAAATATATAAATTATTTATAATATCTCATGAAAAAAATAATTTAAAATTTTCATAAATTTTATATTATTTATAACTTCTTAATTATTGGGAAGATTTTGATGAGCAGACTATTTTTTAAAATATTAACAGATATATTAGGCTTTGATATACATTATTTCTTTTTATTATTTATCTCTTGTCTCCTAAAATTTCAAAACCAATTACATCACTTTAAGAAAACTACAATAAATGTTGTAATTGTTGTGAAATATGGATTAATAATATATATTATGCCTTTTTTAATGTTAGGAGATTCATTAAATCTTGTGTTTGATAATCTAAAGTATTAATATTATATATACCTCTTATCCCCTTTAAAAAAAAAATTATACTTTGTGATTTATAAATTATCAGTTAAAAAATAAAAATTCAGATAATATTAAATAAATAAATTTAAAAATAAATCAAATATGCAAAAAGCGGAAAATTTTAATCTATTATTTAGTATAATAGTAATTATAATAAAATATAATTTTATTAAAATCTTTATTTTTTTTATCTTACAACTCATTTTTATATTAAATTTATAGTTTTTTCTAATGAATATTTTTGAAAATTTAGAAAATATTAAATAAATAAATAAATTTAAAAATAAAATAAAATAAAATAAATAAAAAGTGAGTATCACTTTAAATGATAGTAATTATAATAAAATACAATTATATTAAAATTTCCTCTTTTTTTTTATTCAACTCATTTTTATTTTTATTTATTTATATTTTTCTAACATAATTATTTTATAATTATATTTTATCTAAAATAATTGTTCTCAGGAACTCGTTGTTAAAATCGTTAATTTATTTATATGTGTCTGGAATAATTATTTTATAATTATATTTTATTTGAAATAATTATTTTATGAGTTTTAATTTAATAATTTTAAAATTATAATTTTTTATTAAAATTAAGTTATATATATGTCAATTATAATTATAAAAAATAAAATATCAAGTAAAATTGTTTAAAAATAAATACTAAAAATATATATCATAAGAATATATTAAAAAAATAATAATTTATGTTGAAATATTATATTTATATATTATTCTTTTTTTATTCTATTTTACTAGTTGATAAATATTATTTTCTAAAAAAAAATATTAATTCTACTGGTACAATGAATGGAAAGTAGCTACTAAGTCTATACATATGCATGACAGTTTGTATTTATATGATTTTTTTTTTTAGAGAATATGAATTGTTATTTTCCTAATGAATATTTTGATGCAAAAAGTGTTAAGGTTACTCAATAGGTAAATGAAATCTTCAGCAACAATAGAAATGGACAGTCGCTTAGAAACAGGTATAAGATTGAGGGGTTGACGGAGCGGATGTTGTTTTTACGGATGTTTTCAAAGCCAAATCAAATAAAAAAAATAAAAATAAAAGATCATATATAATTAGAAATTTGATTGGATCGAATCGATTAAATTGAAAAAAAAAATAATATATAATAATTTAATATTTATTATATATATGATGAAAATAAATATAATTTGATATTTATTATTTTTAATTAAAAATAAAAAAAATATTAAAAAAATTAAAAAAAATAAAAAAATCTCAACCGCTCAAATTAGAAAAATCTGATTCGATTTGATCAGTTCACTAATTAACCAGTTGGTTCACCAGTTTTTTAATTAATTTTTGGAGGATGAATTTTTGGAGACTGACCGAACTGATTTTTGATTTGATTTTTGATTTTTTAATTTAACCAGTTAGTCTGATTCGATTTTGACAACAATGAATTTTATGCGACAACTTTTCATGTAACACATTTTGAGAATTTAAAAATTTTTATAAAAATTTTTAAAAATTATAATTTAAAAATATTTGATATAATGAATCTAATGATTTATTTTTTATATTAAATAAAAATTAAATGAATAATAAAAAATATATTAATTATATCAAATATTATTAATTTATAATTTTTAAAAAATTTATAAAACCTTAAAATATATAACAAAATAAATTATTACGTAAAAATATACACCAATCCTCTCCGTTGAAGACATCAATTCTTTTAATAATATTATCAAATAACCATTTTTTTTTCTTTTACTTTTAAAGAAGTGGGTCCAATCTTACATTAATTTATGATTGCCATCAGCAACATCCTGACACCATAATTTAAAGTCTTCATCTGTGTGTGTGATGCGAATGAAACACGGATCGAGGCAGCTGATATGTCAAAAATATGTTAATTTATTGTAAGATTTTTAGAGTTAAAATTTTTTAAAAATTATAATATTATAATATTTTTTATAATAAATTTAATAACATAATTTTTATATAAAATAAAAATTAAATAAATTTTAAAAATATAATATAAATATATTAAATTTAAACCATTAAAATTTAATAATCTAAATTTAATATATTTTTAATATATATATTTTAAATTTATTTAATTTTTATTTTATATAAAAAATAAATCATTAAATTTATTATAAATAATATTATAATATTATAATTTTTATAAAATTTTATAAAATCTTTTTAAATTTTAAAAAACCTATACAATAACATCGATGTGTTTTTGACACGTTAGTCTCTCAACTATAAAACACATATGAAAGAAGTAAATAAATAAAAGGGCAAAAAATAAAGGGAAATTTCTATAATTAATGGATTGTAACTTTGAATAATTACTTGCATGAATAGTGAATAGACTTCCAAATTAAATGTGTTTGATAAAGAATAATTGTAAGATGAGTAATCTCTAGAAGAATTTATCATTTTGATATTTTTATTTTTCTAAAAGTCAATTAATTATAGCAATGATACCTTATTTTCTTTTTATTTTATTTTATTGATTTTAAATTAAAATAAGAGATTTTTATAATAATCTTTTATATTTATAGGTTTTTTCCCTTACCCTTATTTTATATAAGTGAATTTGAGATATATAATTGATTTCAAATAATATAATTTTATTTACTTATATTGAGCTTTTTTTATAAAATTGAATTTGTGAAAGTGAAATAAATATTTTTTTTATTAAATTTATTTTTAATTAATATTTTTTTATTTATAAAAAGTAAATAAGTAAAAAATAAATTATTATAGTCAACATAATTTTTTTAATAACTCTCACTAAATTAATATGAATTTCAATTATATTTATCACGACTCAAATTTAAGGGTCATGATCGTCGTGCAGTTAGCTAACAAATCAAATAAATATTATAATTTATAATTTATATGATTACATATGAATATTTAATCAAAAATTTATATTCAATTATTAGAATTAAGTACTATGAAATAATTTATATTTCAAATAAAAATTTAATAAAATATAATTATTAACATATTGATTTTGGGTTAAGTATAACCCAATCCTATAGTGGGTCTCATCTAAAAATAAATTAAATAAATTTTATAGATCTTGATTTGCTTCAAATGAAAGAAAAAGAATAATCTTGTTAAATAATTAATAACCTGTAAAAAAAAAAGAATATGAAAAAAAGAGCATATACAATGTTACTCCATAAGAAAAATATATGATAAAAAATTCTCTATCTAATTTGACATATAATTGATAAATCAACCAATTCATTTATAAATTATATATAATTAATGCAAATATAAAATTAAATTAAATACATCATAATAAAAACAAACATTCGAAAAAGAAAAAAAAGACTTTCATTGAATTTGTAGATTAACGTATAAGACAGAAAGCTCAGTTACAATATACAAAGGTAATTAAACAATTTGAAACATACGGTATCCTTAAAGGAATCAGATAAATCTCCACCAAAATCAATAAAAAATCCCCTCCAGAAAATAGTTAGATAAAATCTTGAGCAACAATAGAAATGGACAGTCGCTTAGAAGCAGTATGGACTACTTGTATTAGATTGAGAGACATCAATATTGAATTTCTGGTAACATTATACTAGACTTTTTAATTATATTACCAAGTAACCATTTTTTTTTATTTTTTTTATTTTTAAAGAAGTGGGTCCAATCTTACATTTAATTTATAGTTGCCATTATCAACATTCTGACACCATAATTTAAAGTCTTGAATTGCATGTATATAAAAATGACATCAGTTTAATTTAATTTATTTAAAAAGATTTATTAAATTAAATTAATTTTTTCATATAAATTTTTTTAAATTAAATTAAATAATTATTATAATTAAATTATCAATTTAATTCTATTTGATTATTTTTTATTTATCGATTTTAAACTAATTTTTTTTATAAATCATTATTATTTTATTATAAATTTAAAAAAAATAATAATAAAATATTAGTAATAATTTTTTTTTAAAATAATTTAATATATAATATATAATTTATCTATTTTATTAATTAACACATTTAAAACTTATCTTTTTATCAAGAATTAAAATGCACGTTTATATAAAATAAAACTAAATATATATTTAATTATAATAATAAAAAATAATAAATATAATTTTGATGAGATTCAATTTAAAATTAAAAAAAATTAAATTATAAATCAAATTAAATTTTTTATTTATTTTATTTTTTAAATTAAAATTAAATTAATCAATTAAGAAATTATCGATTTAGCTTTGATCCTATGTGTTTATTGAAAAAGTAAATGAGGGGCCAAAAATAAATAAAGGGGAATTTCTATAATTAATGGGTTGTAACTTTGAACAATTAGTGAAATGAATAGTGAATAGACTTCCAAAACACATGTGTTTGATGAAGAATAATTGAAAGCCGAGTAATCTCTTGAAGAATTTTTATATTACATTTCTCATTTTGATACTTTTATTTTTCTAAAAATCTCTTAATTATGGCAATGATACCTTATTTTCTTTTTCTTTTATTTATTGTAATATTATTCTTTTTAAATAAAAATAATTTTATAATCTTTTAAATTTATAGGTTTTCTCCCTTAAAATAAATATTTGTTATGCTTTTTTATTTATAAAAGAGTAAATAAATTAAAAAAAAATATTATAACCAACACAACAAATGATAGTTCTTTTCTTTAATAATTCTCACTAAATTAATAAGAATTTCAATCATATTAGTGGATGAGAAATTCAAATATAAAGCTTTTTACTCTCTGCACCCTATAAAGCTTTTTACTCTCTGCACCCTTAATGAAACTTTACAACCATTAGTTCTCTTTTTTACGGGGCATTTGATTTTCTTCTGCAAATCTAATTATAATGCAAAAAGGTAAAATTATGTTCTGTTTTGGTTTGTAGCTGGTGTTTAGTTTAACTCTCTCAATAACTAGCTCAATATGTTTGGTAAAAAAAAAAAAATCGTAGTTATTAACTGTTAAAAATCCTAGTAACTACTAGTTCCAAAATCTCTATTTTAAAACTTTTTTACAATCAATTGACAATTGATACTATATTTTTAGTTTATTATCCCTATTATATAACACTTATAGAAAATATTATTAATGAAATTATTTTTTAAAATTAATATTTATATGATAACTTTATTTATAATGTTCAAAAATAATAAATAATTTTATAATATTATTTATAATAAATGTACACATTTTAAAAATATTATAATATATATAAAATTAAATATAATTTTTTATTTTTATCCATTAAAATTTATATATATAAACAATTGTACTTTTATGGCCATTTTACATATCAATAACAACAACTACTAAAACTTTACTAAATTATTAATATTTATTAATTAAAAAATATTAATTAATAATTATCAACTATCAATAATGACCATCAATTAATATTCAATAATCATTACAAATAATTAAATTAAATAAAACTTTAATTTTCCTAACACATCTTATGTTTTAGGATATAAATAAATTTAAAGCTAGTAACCACCTGTAAAACATAATATCAAACCATGATATCATAGAACTGAACATAAACACAAAATCATAACCTGCTAAACATACATTTTATATCCATAAACACATATCATTATATAACATATGAAAATTTACTTAGAGTATTCCAAGGCTTTCAAGGTAACATATACAAGTCATGATTACAATGTTATACATCATGTGAAATTAAAGTGCATATGTCATCAAGTTACAATGATAGAAAATCTCTCTTTAAGATAAATAATCTTTCCAAAATAATCCATAGAGAATTTTTAGATAGGAAAATATTCAAATAAAAATTATACATAGATATTTGAAGTTCTCACTGAAATAGAAAACATTTCTTTAAAATAAATAATCTTTCCAAAATAATCTATAGAGAATTTTTAGATAGGAAAAATATTCAAATTTTAGATAGGAAAAATATTCAAATAGAAATTATACATAGATATCTGAAGTTCTCACTGAAAAAGAAATGATAGGGAACATTGGCTATCCACTTCCTATTGCTTGAAATAGACTATCATACCTCTATAGCTTGGTTATCATGAAACATGTCATACAAGAAAGTACATTTACAGCATATGAACATACTTTATTGATATCTATAATATCATAATACATTTGTTAGGGCAATTAGGTATATGAACAATTTAAAACATCTTATTAATGCAGGTTCATCATAAGATATCATCTGTGAAATATGGTGACCATAGAAAAAATGACAGAAATCCATAACAAAACATATCATGAATGAGATCAGAACCATTATGGCATGATCCACTAGATATGTAAGACTGAGCAGACCTTATACTAGGGCTTGCACTTCCCTAGAAAAAATAAGATAATATACCATATCTATGGATTTACTTGTGCATAAGACTGATGTTATCCTCTATTAGATGGGGTTTTCTATTATTATACCTAGTCTATAGGATATATTGTCAACCCTATCTAAAATTTCAAAGGGTTTAATGTATTAAGAGAGTAACTTTCCCTTTTTATCAAACCTTATGACACCCTTCATCATAGATATCTTCAAAAACACGTGCCCCTATTGAAATTATAGATCCCTCCTATTCGGATCAACATAACTCTTTTGTCGATTGAAGGTTATTTTGAATCTTTCCTTTATATTCGATATATACTGGTTGGTGTCCCTAAACAAGTATGGGCCCTCCAAATATTTCTCCCTTGTCTCCATCTAACATATGGAATAAATTACACTTTCTCCTATGCAAAGCTTGCAGTGCCATTTTAATGGTGGAGTGGTAACCGTTGTTATACGCAAACTAAATTGTAGGCAAGTATTTGTCCTAACTTAAACCAATGTCCAAACCACACGTCATCAGTATATCTTTCAAAATTTGAATAGTCCTATCAAATTGTCCATTGGTTTGAGGATGAAAGGTTGTGCTAAAATCTAGTTGAGTTCTCAAAGCTTCTTGAAATTGTTGTCAAAATCGGGAAGTAAATTGTAAGCCTCTATATGATACAATAGTCATAGGAAACCCATGTAGACTCAGAATCTTATCCAAATATATTTATGTATATTGAGCCACTATATATGTAGTCTTGACTTCTAGAAAATAAACAAACTTAATTAATCTATCAATCACCTATATAGAATCATAACCTCTATAAGTCTTTGGCTATCCTACCATAAAATCCATAATGACTCTTTTTTATTTCCTTTTAGGTAAAGGCGCCTATTAAAGAAGACCAATAGGTTTATGATGTTCAATGTAACTTGTGGATAAGTTAAGTAAGAAACTATAAATTTTTGTATGTCTTCCTTCATACCTGTAATATCTGAGATTTTTTTTGCTTGTATGTATTCTGAAATTCTTGTAATGATGTATATAAGTTTGTTATGGAATGTTTATTTTGAAAGTGAGATTTGTTTATTTTAATTTGAATTTCAGAGTTTGTGTTTGTGCAAAATTTTATAAATTTATGTTCAAGACTTTAAAGAAAGAATTTAAGGTATGTTGTAGTCTCATGTGTCTAGTTTACGTAGAAGGAAGAATCAAGGCATTTAGACTTCTATAGCTCAAGATAGAGCTAGTTTAGCATATGTTGCCGAAGTGTTTTTTTTTTCAGCTTGTGCGAGTGAACAGTGTCATGAACAGTAAATTTGGGATTTTTTTATGGCAGTAGCTTATCTTCAAACTTAATTTTTCTTTCTTTCTTTCTTCTTATTTCTTCTTATCCGTTTCCTATTCCTCTCAACCATAAGTCATTTTTCTTCATTTCTAAGGTTTTAATACTCCAATTAAGCTTTATTAATTTTAGAAAACATAAATTAAGGACTATAAGAGTATCAATTTAAGCAAAATTTCTTCAAAATTTATTTGGAGGAGAAAATAAGATAATTTTCTCAAATCTTCTCTCTAATTTGAATTAAGTTCTTTATTAGCTAGAATAGTTATTTTTAAGTTATGGGTGATATTTTGCGAGTATTAATGGCTAATATTTATGGTTAGATTTAGTAGTTATAAGAATTTATGATTTTTGGATGAATAGTATTGTGAATAGTAGATTTCCTTTATAACTATTATTCATCCTCTATTATTGGTTAAATTAATGCTATAATTTATTTATAGAGACTCTAATAAGCTTAGAATTTATGGAGGATTATTTATGTGATTGTTTTGAGAAAACCCTAAATTTTGAAATTTTGGAGATTTTTATTTAGGAGAAGAGAACTCAAGGAATTCAAGATATTTTGGATTTGAGCAAGAGTTGAGCTTGGCTAGAAAAATTTTTGGTGCTAAGAGGTAAGTGTGGATTTCATTTCATGTGTATGATTCTCTATATGAGAATTTTTGCTAAAATATATTATATTCATATATATGCATATGTTATTTATGAGTTCAATTTATTGAAACCCTCCTTAAATAGAATATTTAAATATTGATAATGACTTGGTTATTTTCTTTGTACCAAGTTCATTAATAAGCCTTTATTTTGCATAATATAATATGTTATTCATATGTTGTGATCTCTTGATCATTTTTAATTATTGTTGAACCAGTACATGATATGTATATCACGTAACATATATTATAAAACATTTTTCCCAATGAGAGTTAATTCATTGGTCCAATATGCACAGAGGAAACCTTGTTGATAGGGTATAGTATCAGTGTTCCACCTAGAGGGAATCACGAGCTCTAGGCATATGCCTGCACAAGCATATGTACTACGTGAAGGTAACAAGACTACCCAAATGTTAAGATATAATATCTGTTTTATATTTTGTTTATTTGATAATGCCATTCTTTATAGGCATTTATGTTCTTAAAAAAAAATCATGATTTGATATTCATATATGTATTATGAGATGATTGGATAGTGCTACCCTTTGTAAGCACTTATGATATTAATGTATATGTTAAGATTTCTTTCTAGTACCCTGGTACATATTCAAGGTTTGCTACTTAAGTATTCTATATATGTTATTCATTTTGATTGTTTACATCTTACTGAGTTGAAGTCTCACCACTCTTCTGTGGATTTCAGGTTCTAGCTTAGCTCGAGAGAGAGTTAATCCTGGAGACAGTTCTTCTTCATTTTTTTCTCCACAAGAAGACTCTTTTATGTAATATTTTTGGATAATAGTTAAATTATATATATGTATTCATGTATATGAGAAGTATACTCTTAGAAGTTTCATAGATGTGTGTGATGTTGCTTATTCTTTTGTTGCCATGGATGGCATTGTAGACTTTCCCTTGTTCCATATTGATGTTAGAATTATCTTTTGATCGGTAAGGAACAAGAGGAAATATCATATTATGTTGATGAGATATATATAAGATATGGATGTTTGGCATGATGCTAGTATGTATTATATGTTTGATCTAGGTTAGCTAAGAGTTCTACAGCTGTACGGTGGCCTTATGCCTATCCTTGCCCTAGGACCATCGCACCGGTGGTTTTGGGGTGTGACAATATCTACCCACTAATAATAACCTTTTACATCATGATACATCTTTGTTGCTTCCGAATGAACACTATATAATGTTTGGTGTGCTTCCTTCAAAATATTTTGCCTTAGCGCATTCACATCGGGCACAGATAACTGATCATCATGC
Organism: Aleurites moluccanus; assembly: GCA_948193065.1. Taxonomy (NCBI): domain Eukaryota; kingdom Viridiplantae; phylum Streptophyta; class Magnoliopsida; order Malpighiales; family Euphorbiaceae; genus Aleurites; species Aleurites moluccanus. The sequence continues at coordinate 6,802 of CANXYC010107372.1, read as the reverse complement.
CTTAAAATCCCATCTTCAAAGGAGAACCCTTAAGTTTTACCAACTTGCACCTCTTCTATTAGCTTTATAAATTGAGGATCTTTAGCTTGTGCTACTTTAATTTCATAAAATAACTTAGGTTTTACTTGAAAAGGGCAAGTAGTACTTGAGATTCTAAAATCTCCTATTGTAACCCCTCAACCTTTTACCAAAGGCCTCTTGTGAACACTAATGATGGATAAACTTTCATAGATTTTCGAATTAAAGTATCTGCTATAATATTAGCTTTGCCCAAATAATAGAATATTTGGTAATCATAGTCCTTTAGCATCTCAATTCACCATATTTATCTCATATTCAAGTCCTTCTGTGTTTGGATATATTGAAGACTCTTGTTATCGGTGTAACTCTTATACTTCTCATAATAAAGATAGTGTTCTATATCTTCAATGCAATAATTATAATAACCATTTCTAAGTCATTTGTAGCATAGTTTATCTTATGTCTCCTCAATTGCCTACAGGCATAGGAAATTACCTTCCCATGTTGCACCAACATGTATCCCAAACTCACTATAGAAGCATTATAATACATCGTGAAACATCATATTCCCGAAAGCAAAGCAAGTACTGCAGCTGAAGTCAAACAACCCTTTAGCTTTTAAAAGCTCTCTTCGCATTCATCAGTCTATTAAAACCTTACTTACTTTCTAGTTAGCTTGGTGACAAAAGCCGCTATTTTGGAAAGATCTTTGACAAATCTCCTATAATAGCTTACCAAACCTAAGAAAATATGGACTTCAGTGATATTTATGGGTCTAGGCCAATTAGATACTGCTTCTACCTTTTTACGATCAATTTGAATCCTTTCCTTTCTAACTATGTGTCATGAGAAACATATTTCATTTAGCCAAAATTCATATTTATAAAATTTGGCATATAATTGATGCTCCTTTAATATTTGCAATATTAGCCTCAAATACTTTTTATACTCCTCTTGCCTCTTGGAATAAATAAGTATGTCATCTATGAAAACTATAACAAACTTATCTAATAAAGCCTTGAAAATCCGATTCATCAAGTCCATAAAAAAGAGTAGTGCATTAGTCAATCTGAAGGGAAGCACCAGAAACTCATAATGTCCGTGCCTTATCCTGAAAACAATCATGGACACATCCTCATTCCTTATTTTCAACTGATGGTACCCTTGCTGAAGCTATATTTCAGAGAAATTACTTGCCCCTTGTAATTATCTAAAAAATATCATCTATCCTTGGAAGAGAATATATTATTGATGGTCATCTTAATCAATTGTCTATAATCAATGCATAATCATAGTGACCCATCCTTTTTCTTTACAACAAAAACATGAGCTCCCCTAGGTGAACTACTCGATCTTATGAATCCCTTATCTAACAGGTCTTACAATTTCAACTTCAACTCACTCAACTTAGTAGGTGCCATGTGATATGGAGGTATGGATATGAGATTCGTGCCTAAAATAAGTTCAATACTAAACTCAATCTCACTTTTCAGTGGTAATCTTGGCAACTCTTTTGGAAATATATCAGGATACTCCTTTATTATAGGTATTTGCTGAATAACATCAATATCCATCAGAGTACCCCTTATGTGAGCCAAGAACCCTTGGCAACGTTTTCTTAAAAGCCTTCTCGCCCTGATGACAGATATAAGGTTGTGCGGGAACCTCACTTCTATGACCCAGGAATCTAAATTCTTCTTCCCATTTAGACTTAAAGATAATACTCTTTCCATAACAGTCTATAGGAAAGAGAACCAATACATACAAAGTGTACCATTGAGATCTAGAATTGGTAGCTCGATCAAATTAGTTGGTAGCTTTCTACCCTCTACCTTTATCATGCATAAAGGATATACATAATGCACATTAATGGACTCTCTCAATAGGGTTGAAATGGTTAAAAGAAATTCTAACAAACCTCTTTCCATATACAATTTTCCAGCAAAACATAGAGAACTGGGTTGCCCCATAATCAAATAGTACTTAAGCTTGAACACTATGTATAGAAAAAAGTATTGATCACTGCTATATTAGAGGTTTAAGCCTCTTTCTAAGTTACTGCATATACTCTTCCTGACCTCTGGATATTAGAGGCTGGGTATGAACCGATCCTAATCCTTGAGCATGTGCTTGAAGCTGGCCTTTGCTCTACTATCAAGACTCCTATCCCTAAATCTAGCCATATGCACTAACGGCTAGGATGAAGTAGTAGTAGCTGGTCTCTTCTCATTCTGAGGGCAATCCTTTACAAAGTTACTAGTCAACCCACGTTAAAAATAGTTATTTGTGCCTCGCCTGCATTGACCCCCTTGATTCTTTCCATATGTAGGACAAGGTGGAAGGGTGGATCTCTGCTGAAATAATCGATATTGTCCCTGCATGACATTAAAGGTTGAAGCAACTGATGCACTCCCCAATGGATAACTCTTTTTTGTGCCCTAGGTTGACCAAAACTAGTAGCCTAAACCAAGTGCACATTACTCTTTATATGAGAATTGTTGCCTCATCTTCTTGAAAATCCACTATGGCCATTCTTGGCCTTCCTCCTCTGCTCTCTCTCTCTCCATTCTTTCAGCTCTTTCTTTTTTAATTTCATTTCCTGAGCACTATCAATAAGTTTGGAGATACTAGGGAATTAGTGAGCTAACAAAATATTGTGGTAGGAGGCATGCAATCCCCTCATAAAATGAGCAATCTGATCTTATTCAATGGCCAAGGCATTCACAACAAATCTACTTAGCCTTTCAAACTCTTTGGCATATTCGGATACACTTATGCTTCCTTGTTTCTGTCACGACCCACTTTTGGGCTGCAACGGTCCTAGGGAACGGGTAGACTTAAGATCACCGAAAACCTGTAGAACCTATGAACAATCCATTTGTTAATCATTCAATCAATTTTAATTCATTCATCAATGCTTAAATTTTATTTATTACTTATAAATTTTACATAAATTTTATCATTACTCTTATTTTTAGTGTTCCAAAATGTTTTTCAACTCCTTCTTTTCACCATAATTTCACATAAAATTAACCTATTTAATCCCCCCAAGTCTGGGTCCGAAATTCTTAAATTAGCCAGACTGCTATTTTTCCGACAGTTTTCTCGACACCAACGATTTCCAAAAAAGTTTTACATTTGCTTTCTAACTGTGTCTCTAAAATTATTTCCCATCATTTCAATGTTTTTAAACCATAAACTGAGAATCAAGTCATGCATATAAGATAGTGCTTCCTAGAGTATTACATTCTACCCCCTTCAATAAAATTTATCCTCGAATTTTCTCATTCAATATTATAAATATCGATATATATACATCAAACAGTCTCTAATCATCTTTGTAAATATTTTCTCTATATCACTTATCATCTTATTTAGACTAATTGACGTAGTGAAATAATAATGGAAAACGGAATCCTATTATAATCCGTTGATTCGCGCACGAATACTGAAAAATAATCTTCTATAACCTGTTGATTTTAGAAATACCAGAAAATAGGCATCAAAGTTTATTGATTCAAAAAAGAATACCGAAAATTGGAAGAAACAACTTTCAAACAGAAAGGTTATTTTTAATTCAAATCCAAGCTTCTCCAACCCTAAAGTTTACATAACTATATATAGGAAATAACTTTCAGAAAACCCTAAAATATAATATGGTAATTTATTCCTAAAAGGAAATAAATCACCAGATTTACATAAATAAGGAAATAAATTAAAACTAACTTAAATGTAGAAACAAATCAAAACTAATATAATACCTTAAATAGCGTCTAAAACTAAATTTCCTCTTAAAAATAATTAAGAAAAATAAAAATACCAAAAATATACAAATACAAATATGGAAAACACCAAATCTTGTTGATCTCCATCATTCTCTCTTGGGTAGAGAAAATTTATCCTCGAATTTGCAGCAACATTATCTTCAAAAGAATTCTTAGGTAAAAGAATTCTATATTAAAAACATATAGTCGTAAAATACTCATAAAGAATATGAAACTTTCCAATTTTTCTTATAATTCCCATCCAATCTGTCCAATAACATTGGATATAAGTTTCAATTTTTTTTTTTGATGAATTGAGAATCAGATGCAATAAAAAGATTAATGAAGAATGGATCTTCATAATAATATTCTTCTTTCTTGTGAAACTGTGGATCTATTGAGATTCCCCGATATTATTATGATTCTCAATAGATGATGAAACTATCATTGTAGATAATAATATTTCTTCATCAGGATAATCATCAAATATAGGAGGTAAATCCCAATTGACATTTGACAATATTTCTGAGGCATGAAGATTAAATATTTGATCTCTTAAAAGCTCATTTACCTATTGAGTTAATTGATCCATCACTTGTATCATACGTTCCTCCATATGGTTCATGATACGTTGCTCCATCTGAGCTGTTGTATCATAATTATAAATCTCCTCTACAGGTATAACCTGGCATCCTCTCTTTGATGGTATGGCTTTTCAAGGAACGAGCACAAGTTCTGATACCAACTGACGTAGCGGAATAACAATGGAAAATGGAATCCTATTATAATCCGTTGATTCACGCACGAATATTCGAAAATAATCTTCTATAACCTGTTAATTTTAGAAATACCAGAAAATAGGCATCAAAGTTCGTTGATTCAAAAAAGAATACTGAAAATTGGAAGAAACAACTTTCAAACAGAAAGGTTATTTTTAATTCAAATCCAAGCTCCTCCAACCCTAGGTTTACATAACTATATATAGGAAATAGCATTCAGAAAATCCTAAAATATAATATGGTAATTTATTCCTAAAAGGAAACAAATTACCAGATTTACATAAATAAGGAAATAAATTAAAACTAACTTAAATAGAGAAACAAATCAAAACTAATATAATACCTTAAACAACGTCTAAAACTAAGTTTCCTATTAAAAATAATTAAGAAAAATAAAAATACCAAAAATATACAAATACAAATATGGAAAACACTAAATCTTGTTGATCTCCATCACAACTGACGTAGCGGAATAACAATGGAAAACAGAATCCTATTATAATCTGTTGATTCGCGCACGAATACCGTAAAATAATCTTCTATAACCTGTTGATTTTAGAAATACCAGGAAATAGGCATCAAAGTTCGTTGATTCAAAAAAGAATACTGAAAACTGGAAAAAATGACTTTCAAACAGAAATATTATTTTTAATTCAAATCCAAGCTTCTCCAACTCTAAGGTTTACATAACTATATATAGGAAATAACTGTCAGAAAACCCTAAAATATAATATGGTAATTTATTCCTAAAAGGAAATAAATCACCAAATTTACATAAATAAGGAAATAAATTAAAATTAACTTAAATAGAGAAACAAATCAAAACTAATATAATACCTTAAATAACGTCTAAAACTAAGTTTTCTATTAAAAGTAATTAAGAAAAATAAAAATACCAAAAATATACAAATACAAATATGGAAAACACCAAATCTTGTTGATCTATATCACTAATGTGTCAAATTCCATAGTCTTTTTTATCATTTGCGCTTGTAACACCCTAGCTTAAGGGCTTATAACCTAAGCTGCAAAAGGGCAAGCCTAAGATTTTCTTTGTTTATTTATATGTTATGTATGATGCATGTTATTGCTTAAATTGAATGAATATGTATGTTTTAGACAGTTTTACACATGTAAAGTACTTCAAAGGCTGTTAGGAAGAAATTGGAAGAAACTTGAAATTTTGTGAACTGGGGCAAAATGGTCATTTTGCAGCCCTTTGAGTTCTTATGAAATTATCACCATGTTTAGAAGTAGAAAATGATCTAAGGGAATGTAAATGATGTTATTTAGTTTATTTGAAGATTTGATTGAAAAATAAACCCGATTGAAAATTGTACCGGGTAAGCTCCTCAATTGAGGTGCTTGAGGTGCTTCGGTTGCACTAAGGGCATTATTTTTCTTTTTCTTTGAGGTATGGAATTATACTATGTATGAAACCTTATGACATTAGTTTAGGCTTGATTAAATCCAACCATTGGATCAAATGATGGAAAAATAGACGGTTGGATCAGTAGGTTGCAAATTTGCTATCATAAGCTTGATGTATTGGATTTTTGCCATTGATTTTTTATTAGGTGTGGCAAATGTATGTGTTAGCCACCAATGTTGATTTTGGATGGACAAATAGCATTAAAGTAAGCAAAATGGATGGTTGGATGGCTAGGTTTCACCAAAGTTACCATGAAACCTTAACCATTGGATCAAACCTTTGATATTTTGAAAGATATTTCCTACCACTTCACCATTGTCATCTTTATTAAGCTTTAAAGTTGCAGAATTTCTGATTGTTCATCATTCAAGTTTTGGCCACACCTATTCTCCACCAAATTTTATGGTTTTCTTCCATTTTTGGATGAAATCATATCAATTCTATTAGCCTAAACACAAATCTAACCTTCATTCCTAAGAAAAACTCATTAGAACAACAAATTAATTCAAAGAAGATTTTGAAAAACTTTTGGTAAGTTGTTAGTTTTGAAGTTCTTTTGATTCCATAATGCTTATATGATGTTCCTTGTTAATATTTATGGATTGGAAGTCATTTTGTATGGTTAGAATTCAATTTGATGGATTGAAACCCTAATAGGAAAAAAATGGAATCAAATTGATGTTTTGATGTTTCCATTGGTTCAAATGATGTTTAAATGATGCATATGAAATGAATTTGTGGTTAAATGAAAGAAATAAAGCCATTTGGTTAAAGAAAATGAAATGGCCGAAATGTGAGATGAAGAA
>CANXYC010107152.1:0-14573 GCA_948193065.1 Aleurites moluccanus | reverse complement strand
TAAGTATTCCATTAATTCTTTAACATATTCACAATGATTAATCAGACTAACAATTGTAGGATCTATTGAATTTTGAATTTGTAAAAACAAACGAGCATCAGCTCTCAGCCATTCTTGGCGAGTATTGTCTGTGGGAGGATTGTTGGTGAGATGATTATTCTTAGAAATACTTCGGAGGTAAATTCTAATTGTCTTACACCAATCCAAATAATTTGACCTAATTAATTTATGTTCTGTGATTTTGGACATCATGGGAATAATATCGGTCATAACCAAATTCTTCTGTTCATCGGCCATAAATCAGATTGAAATAATAATTTTCAGACTTAACCCACCAAGCACAAACAGAATTATTACAAATTATTTAATAAATCCTAGACCCAAAAGAAAATAAATCCACTTATTCAACCAGAATTTTCCACAGGCCTAGTAGTAAAAGAAATCCCCAAGGTAAGTAGCAACAAAAAAAAAAAACGGAGTATTGCACAGTAACTACACAACCAGCAGCAAAGAAAAAATTAAGGAGATGACGAAATCTTCCCTGAAGATGGTGAGTACTGAAGCAAAGAAGACAACAGAAGTGCCGGAAAGAAGGAATCGACGCCGGAAATCCGAATCGGAAGATGGAGCTCCGAGATATGCGCCTCCACGCGCCGGCGCGTGAGGCAGATGGCAGATGCTTCTGTCTGCGCGTGAAGCTCACGTGCCGAGCTTCTGGGGACCGGACTCCGGGGAAGCGCCGACCGGCAGGAGGCGCTCCTGTTGACACCGGTGGTCGGCGGAAACAGTCACTCAAATCGGGTGACCAAGAACCAGCAGCCTTTTGCTCCCTGGGCAGAAGGAAAAAAAATGCAGGAAAAGAAAATATGCAGGAACACTTTATATTTGGTGCTCTGATACCATGTAAACAGAGAAGATAAAATATATATTTGTTGTGTATTTCATCATAGGTACAAGCATGTATATATACAGATATGAGAATATATATATGGAAAGATAAATTAAATGCCTAAAATCAAGCCTATATCAAATCTCATAGGCTGTTATATTTCTGTTTCTATAACAGTTAAGCAAAACTTAATTGGTCATATCTAGTTAGTTTAAAATTGGTGATGATTCCCTTGTTCGATTTTGGTCAAACATTCTCATCATTTACATTTTTTCTGTTTTTGTTATTAATTCTCGTTTAACTAATTTGCAGGAGGGTGTACAATTTGAACAAACGAGGGGTGATTCCGGAAGAAATTCTAGTTTTCAAACATCTAATATTTTTGTAAGGAACTTTTTGCAGTTACTTCTTGTTATGGCACTGTTTGTTTCTATAAATGGTGAACTTAGGAAATTCAACTTTCTAGGAAGTATATAAATATAACTTCCATGATTGGTTACAAGTATAAAGTCTTCCTTTTGAACACTCAGCTTCGTAAAAACCAAAGAAGTAACTTAGCAATAGGGTGATGAGGATGTTTATAAGTTCGACTTTGTTAAGTGTAATATGTGATGAAACTACCTAAAATGTTTTCGAAATACTTCCATAAAATTGATTTATAATAGTATGATATGGATATTATTGTACTTTCAAGTATATTTTATAGCCCTCTTTAAGAGTTGGAATTATAAAGTAAAGTAAAGGAAAATGTTGTGGGATAATAGTTGTCCATTGTTTGAGAGTTTAATTAGTTTGGACAAGAAAGGATATTAAGGGATTAGTTATCTCTTTAAACGTGTATTTCTTTTACTTTCAAAATTGAGGAAATAAGATATTTCTATTTATTACTAAAAATAACTTTTTAATAATACTATTTTACTCTTAATAACTAATATCTTTTCTTGTCTCTTAAACTTTCAAACAAGAAATATCTATTAATTATTTCTTTTCTTTTATTTTCCTATTCCATGAATTAAATATTGTCTTTTCCATTCTCCTGTAAAAAACTCCCAAAGAAGGCCTATAGGAACATTTTAAAACATGCAAATGTCTCTTACAGCAACTTCTTGAGAAGTAGACATGTTTTTCTTATTTAAGAATCTCGAGTGTATTAATTTCATAGGGAGGCAATTATGTAGGTCTTGGTGGTTTTGGATTGGTCATTTCAGGTCAAATCTTTATCCTAACTTGTCTATTTTGAGTTTATTTATTTGTGTTTTTGAGGATATGTTTTTGGCTTAATTGGGGTAGCCAAACATATCACCTTTTGAGAATTAATTTCGTCATTCAAATTATTTATTGTTTATGCAATTTTTTATTTCAATTTTGTGGAATCCTTTATAGTTTCCAGTTTAAATTAAATTTTTGCTGGTAATTTGTGTTATTTGGATCACAAGCTATTCAACTATAATATTTTAGAATCATTTCAAGTTTGGTTTAGGTCGGGTTTTGACTTTTGGATTATGTTTTGTTTGGACGGTTTCATATAAGATAAAAATTATTACTTCTATTTTTTTTTTTTAAATTTCAGTTTTGTTTTTGAAACAAATAATCAAAAGTCATTCAAAATTGGATGTGTTTATTGTGATGAAGTATTTAAATTTATCATCATTTGTTTGATTTAATTATGCAGGAAAATTGACAGAAATTACTTCACGGGTCCCTTGCCTGCATTTATTGGAAATTTAACAAAATTAAGGACTTTGTAAGTACACAAGTTTCTTACAAAGACATTACATGATCAACATTTTAAAGTTTGATGCATATAATAGGTATTTATTTTTAATGAATTAAGTTTAGTCCTTTTTTTATGTATTACTTACATGATGCTCAAGTTATATGTCATTATTAGATCAACTGCATTATTTCTCCATAATGTAGATAGTAAGGGATTTAAATACATATTTTTCTTTTTTTGCTATCTTTAAATAATATTATTATTTAAATAATATTATTATTTTCTCTTGAGATTTATAAATTATGAAATATTTAATTCCTAAAATTTCATTCATTATGCGATTCACTATTGTGTGCACCCATAAGGATTATAGAATGAGTGGCAATAATAACATATTAGGCTTTGTTTGACATTGAGTTTGGACTTGTTCTCCAAAACTGCATTTTAACTTTTTATTTTTTTTATTCTTTGGATTGCTTTTTGTAAGCTATGATTTGGGACAAGTTATAACATGATTTACTAAGTTCTAAACACTTGAAAAGCCAACAACAAATGCCATACGACATTATGTTCATTGTACAAACTAGTTAACCAACATGCTTATGTTTGGTGGCAAGTTACTATTGTTTTTCTTCTTTATCTTTTTATCTGACTCTATTTGGTTTTATATGATTAGGTCAATTGCTCACAATGCATTTTCTGGGACCATCCCAAGGGAACTTGGAAACCTTAAGGACCTAACCTTATTGTAAGATCGATATTTTATGCAATTAAGCCTCAATTACTATTCATTGTGTTTTGAATCAATGAATATGGAATTCATTTAATTCGCAAATGAATTTCATAAAACAAAAGATCATTTATAAATGCATTCTTTTGTTTGGAACCTTACATATTGGATGTAGAATTCATTTTGAATTTGTAGTCTTACTAGTTTCTACCTTATTCATTTTGAATTCATTTGAATTTTTATTTTTTATTAGCATATACAATTGTTATTTATTTAGAATTCATCTGCAAATCAAATTTTGGTAAATTGGAAGTATTGCTATGTTTATGCGAAGTTGGGCAGTATTGCTTTTTTTTTTCTGGGGTCAGTTCTTCGTAGAAGGCAGTAAACTCTCTACGGGTCTATTTTTATGCCTGTTAGCTGTTTGTAGTTTACTGATATTATAGACATTGAAATTGCCCGACATTCAAAAGAAAAAGACTACTTTGAAGCGTATGTGACTATGTGCATGTTTTGATGGTAGTGTTACTGATAGTATGGGAAGGGAAGGAGAGTGGGGAGTCATGTTTGTAGGAACCTTTTAATATTGTTTGCATATTTATGTATCGGCAAGATTTGAACATAAGGTCTTTCCAAACTAGTTCTTTTCACCACTCTAGTTGCACGCCAGAGAAAATCATTTGAAAATTTTACCCCATAGCATTAGTCATTCAACTTACTTTCATTCTGGATAAATTACATCAGGCGGCTAGTTGACTGGCCAAATTATGTCTAGTGTTGCTCTTATTTTTGCAAAAATGTTGCTTTTATTTTAGTATTTGTTATTGGTTTGAATGGAATCTTATAAAGTACCTTCTTTGAATATATGTTAAACAGCTCTATTGGTGTAAATGATTTCTCTGGAACACTCCCTTCAGAACTTGGTAATTTAGTCAAGCTTGAGCAAATGTAACTTCCAAATCCCAATGTTTCTTCCTTTCTGTTTAATCATAGATCATAAATATTTTGATATTTAAATCAAATAAAGTTAAAGAATTTTAATTTGCGAATTTTATAGGTATATTAACAGTTGTGGATTAAGTGGTGAAATTCCCTCGACATTTGCCAATCTCACAAGGTTGAGAATCCTGTAAGGCAAACCCATTCTGTATATACCTTTGGTTGTTTGTTTCTCTTATCTGCATGTACATGCCTTTACCATGACTTTTCTATATTTAGGTGGGCATTCGATAATCCTTTCACAGGAAAAATCCCAGACTTCATAGGGAATTGGACTCAGCTGACAACATTGTAAGCTAAAAAGCTTCAAGAATTTCTCTATGAAAAGGAACCATTTCTTATGGTCTTGGAAATTGTGTTCACATTTTGAGTATCCATCATATGTAGCAGTTATATGTCTACAAGGATAATGACTTTGTTGATTGGTCCTCTAATTTTCCTCAGGAGACTTCAGGGGAATTCTTTTGAAGGCCCTATACCCTCTAGCTTTTCTAACCTGGTCTCAATGGACATTTTGTGAGTGATTTCTCCCTCTCAAACACACACAATTGCTCATATTCATGTATGTCTGCATCTAAAAAAAGATAGTTTCAGTAATGTGTGCACGTAATCATGCAGAAGAATCAGTGATTTATCTAATGTGAGCTCTACTCTTGATTTTATCAAGAATATGAAGAACTTGACTGACTTGTAAGTTACTAATCTCCTACAACGTTTCCTTTTTACACATCATGTTGATACTAACTACTCATTTTTTATCCAAAGGATTTTGAGGAATGCATTGATCACGGGCACTATCCCACCTAATATTGAAGAATACCAAGCTTTAAAAATATTGTAAGTTATAAATAACCTCAAATGCTTTAGACAATCTTGTAATTTCCTTATATCTTTGTTTTGTGGCGTTCTTATTATTGTGATTATTATTCATTTGCCTTGTAGGGATTTAAGCTTCAACAACTTAACAGGGCAAATTCCTAGCACTTTATTCAGCTTAAGATCTCTCGAGTCCTTGTAAATATCATATAATCTACTGTCTTTAATGCTAGTTCTTATGTTATAGGAGTGTTAAATTCTATTTTTAGGTCCTATATACTCTCTATTCACTTGAAATTGTCTGATTTTAGTTGTGTTCTCTTTCATACCATGATTATATGGCCAGGTTTCTCGGAAATAATAGTCTATCTGGAGCCCTTCCTAACCAGAAGAGTGATATTCTTCAAACTTTGTAAGTCCTAATGCCAAATAAGATGAAATAGTGAATGCTGAATGTATTTGCATTTCCCTTAGCAATTTTTTTTAGGATGTCCTAGTATATCCTTTAAAATTTGTTAATGGAATTTCTTACCATGTTTAGTTAGTCCTTTATGAGAGAGATTGCATTGACAATTGCCTTTCGAAATTATATTTGCAATCAATGCTTTCTTTGGTTCTTTACTTTACATCATTATCTATGCCCCTTATTTTTCTCAATAGGTAAATTTCTCCTTCTACAATTCTCGCATGATAATGCAAGAAAATATTTGTTTACTTCACCAATTGACGAGAAAAATTCTGCAGATAACATATTCTGAAGACTCATTCCTTATTTGTCTTCTTTCCAAATCAGAATTTGTGAACATCCAATCAAGTGAAAATAAGGATCTCCTTTTTTAGACAATCAATCAATAATGATTGATAAATCGTGTATCTGCTCATCCTTGCTAATTTATTTTGCAGAGATTTATCTTACAATCATCTTACAGGAAGTTTTCCTTCATGGGTAAACTCAAATCTACAATTGTATGTTTTTGAAATCATTCCTTTTTCTTTATCCATCTTCATTTTGTAGGATCAGCACTCTGTTTTTAAGCTTTATGAAACTGTGGTGCACATTGAATTTCTTTCCTTATGGCTTACTTGTATTATGATGCAAGTGATATATTTGAATTGCATTACTAAGCCAACCAAAAATGTTGCATTACAACAGTGAGAAACCCATTTTTATGCTTTGTACAACTTCTGCCAACCATGAAGTTGCATAGAAAGAATCAAAGAAGATGCATGCGAACCTTGAACTTTGATCTTTGTTTTTTCCCCTCTATTAGATAATGAGAGTAAATTTTATTATAGTAACCTGCTCATTGTTTGAAAATGAATTCCACATTTAATAAATAGAAAATATATAAAGGATTCATAAGTGAGTGGGTGCGAACTTAGCAAAAACCAATTGATTTTGTATAAGTGAGTTTCAATACGTGTCCACTTATAAGCCACGTATATTTATGTCCATGTATTTTAATACTTATAACATTACCTGAAGACAGAGATCTGTAAAGAAATGAATAATTAACTTCTATTTCTTGATGAGATTGAACTTTAATCAAGACAGGCCCCATATTTTGTCACCTTTGCATCTTTATTTTGTGTTGCTACTTATGAGTAATTTCTACGTGGAATTATGCACAGGAACTTTGTGGCCAACAATTTTGAATTTGACAACTCAAACATAAGGTGAAATATTGATCTGTTATTTAGTTAGTATTTTCATCATAATTAATGTTGTGTATAGTAACCAAATCTACTGCAATGCAATATTACTTCTACGCCTTAACATTTTCTTGTCTTTTACAATATAAATAAGGAATAACAGCTATTTCTTTAAGCAGTGTGCTGCCAAGATTGAACTGTCTGCAGAGAAATTTCCCTTGCAATAGGAATACTCCACGTTGTAAGCTTCTTTATTCAATTATTTAGTTTCTAGTAGAAATTTCAAGTAATGTCTCCAATCTCATGAGCTGTGGACATATTAAACTTTCTTTAATTCCTTGTATCAGCATTATGTGTTCCCTGGTGTGTTAGATATAGCTTAATCAATTGGGAGCTAAAGCATTATGTCATTGTTCATTGTTATAGATGCGAATTTTGCAATAAAATGTGGTGGCCCGGAGATGAGAACCAATGGCATAACTTTTGAGGCTGAAAATTCATCGCTGGGTGCAGCATCATTCAATGTAACCCACAGCGAAAAATGGGCTGTCAGCATTACAGGAATGTTTGCTGATAGACAGAATCCAACATATGTTGAAGATACCTTGTCGCAAGTTTCCAGTACCAACACCCCAGAACTTTATCTGACTTCAAGGCTATCCCCTGGCTCAATCAGATACTACGGCCTAGGTCTTGAAAATGGGCCTTATACTATAAACTTACTTTTCGCAGAAACAGCATTGAAACATAGAAGTTCTCAAATTTGGGAGAGTGTAGGAAGGCGTGTTTTTGACATCTATGTTCAGGTAGAATTGGTTTCAAACAAATTTAAGTAAAAGATTGTTTGATTTTTGTATATGATACAACAATTAAATAGAAACTTCTGTTGTCTATCTCCTTTGATTCTAGGGAAGCCTCGAGTTAAAGGATTTTGACATATCAAAAGAGGCGGGTGGAGTTGAAATAGCAATTACAAAGACTTTTAACGCTACTGTTTCTGACAACCATCTTGAAATTCACTTGTTTTGGGCTGGTAAGGGGACTTGCTGCACACCTATACAGGGCTATTATGGACCAATCATTTCAGCTTTGAGTGTTGTTCCAGGTAATACAAATTCTTATTTAAGACTTCTAAAATCTGCTTATCTTTGCCCATTTCTGATGGTAATTAAATTTGCTGCACAAGATTTTATACCAACGGTTAGTGGAATACCACCGGGTTCTCGGCAGAAGAGCAGGCAAGGGCTAATTATTGGTATTTCCATCTCTGCTGGAGTCATCAGCTTCATACTTATATTTGCAATTTTTTACATCAAAAGACAAGCACGCAAAAATGATGAGGAAGGTAAGAGTATTTCATGAAAACGAAATGTAATTGTTTTAGTCTTTCCTATGCTGAACCTTGATGATTTCTTGCATCTAAACATAATGAACCAGTGACATCTGACAATACTTAGAAGTATACCTTCAAAAAAAAAAAAAAAAAACACTTTGAATTTCTGCTCATTACTAGGATTTTTTTAAAAAAAAAAAATAGATGCTGCAATTGTTTCAGGAAGTTTGATAATGTTCTTATAGTAGTAAGATGTGGAGACCACAAAAACATCATGTGATCAAATCTTGCCCTCCCAAACCCTTCAACTTGCTCGACCCTAGTTAAGATGGATTTTCACTCGGTTTTGGTACAGAATCACCTTTAAAATTTCTTCAGAAAAACTAATGGTAAATAGACTTGTACCTTTCAATTTGAGATGTTAGTATCATGAAATAGGTTAGCATAAAAAGACAATTCATCACTTGGAATGCAAAATCTAGAATTCCATTCCATGTCATCCATAAATTATTTCAAGAAAAAAAAGGAGAAGAAAATTTATGATATCTTGAACTGAATTTTCTTTTATCATGCTTCAATTTTCAGTTCTTTCTGGATTAGGCCCTAGACCTTATACTTTTAGTTACGCTCAACTGAGAATGGCCACTGAAGACTTTAGTCCCTCAAATCAGCTTGGAGAAGGGGGATATGGACCTGTATACAAGGTAATTTGTATCTCAAATTATTACATCATGATAAATGCTTTGTAATTGCTTGACATTTAACAATTTTAACTTTTTCTATTTTCTAAGGAGGAGGTGTGCATTTTTACTAACTGTTGGTACTTTTTAGGGTACACTTTCGGATGGCAGGAAAGTAGCTGTTAAGCAACTTTCCCTAGCATCAAATCAGGGGAAGAGTGAATTTGTAGCTGAGATTGCTACCATATCTGCAGTCCAACATCGAAATCTCGTGAAATTGTATGGATGTTGCATTGAAGGAAGTAGACGACTCTTGGTTTATGAATATCTTGAAAACAAGAGCCTTGATCAGGCAATCTTTGGTATGAAGACAGTGATTGAATAATGATCTACCTTTTCCACTCAAAATCCACAGAAATATATCTTAGCAGGCATCCAAAGGATCAAAATAGGCATAATGTTTCTTATTAGTGTTTACTTAATTAATGGTTAAAAAAATTGGTTGCAACTTAATCAGTTAACTAGCTTAATACAGTTGGATTATATGTTAAGATGGCAGCTACTTGTGCAGGAAAAGCTAGCTTGCATCTTGATTAAGTTAACTAGCTTAATACAGTTGGATTATCTGTTAAGATGGCAGCTACTTGTGCAGGAAAAGCTAGCTTGCATCTTGACTGGCCAACGCGCTTTGATATATGCTTAGGCACCGCCAGAGGGCTAGCTTATCTTCACGAGGAGTCAAGACCAAGGATTGTCCATAGAGATGTGAAGGCAAGTAACATTTTGCTTGATGCAGAACTCTGCCCCAAAATATCGGATTTTGGATTGGCAAAGCTGTATGATGAGAAGAAAACCCACATCAGCACTCGAGTTGCGGGAACCATGTAACCACCTTTTAAATTCCTTGAATCATTTTAATTGCTTGCTTAAATTTTGTGCTAAAATGCATATCTGAAGGTAATAAGAAGAAGCCATTTACAAATCCAACAAAGACAAATTGAAGGGGCATTCAATTTGCTTTCTTGTTCATTCTTGAAATCTACTGGATGCTATTAGTATTATGTTTATAACTGAATTTTAAATAAGATAACTTTTTGCAATAAACCTACCAAGAAATCTTAGTTTATCTTTTGTTTTTGCAGTGGCTATATGGCACCAGAGTATGCTATGCGCGGACATCTGACAGAGAAGGCTGATGTTTTCAGCTTTGGTGTTCTTGCTTTGGAAATTCTCAGCGGGATACCAAACTATGAAAACAACTTGGTTGAGGAAAAGATATATCTTCTTGGATGGGTAAAGAGAGACAAGTTCTGATTTTCATTTCATTTTTGCTTGGCAACTTTCTTTTTAAAAACTTATTGTTCATATATTTCTAGGCCTGGACTCTCTATGAAAAAAACCAAAGTTTGGCACTGGTGGATCCGAGTTTAATGGGTTTTGATGAAAATGAAGCTCTTCGAGTTTTACGAGTCGCCCTCTTGTGCACTCAAGCATCACCAACAATGAGGCCAACAATGTCACGGGTTGTGGCAATGCTTGCTGGAGACATTGAAATGAGCGTTGCTATAACAAAGCCAAGCTATTTGAGTGATTGGGATCCCAAGGATATGCACTGCGGCTTCTCCTATGAAGATACAAAAACATCGACTAAATCAGAGATTAGTAGCAACAAGAGCAATGAAAGCCATCCTATTGATCTTAATCTAGGGGTTGATCTAACACCCTCTCCACTGAATTTCTCAGAACCAAGGCTTAGTGACATCATTGGGAAAGGAAGGTGAGTAGTTTGAAGGCTAGAGCAAATGTACATTGTACAGCAATGCACATAGGAACACATAATTTTTGGAACCAAAATTCAGTGAAGGAGGACAAGCAAATTAGAAAAAGAGAAGGAAAAAGAATGGGAAGTAAAATGAAAAGGAAAGAAGGGAGAGCATTTTCATTTGCTTAATTTTTCTTTTCCTTTTTGAATTCTCACTTTCTTGGATTTGTTTTTGTATTCATAGAGAGAGAGAGGAAACAATTTTGTAGAGGCAAAATATATAACATTACTTGACGGATTATTACTTGCAGTCACTTTGTTACAGATGAATGGAAAAAATTTATTAAAAAATTTATTTATAAATAAATTTTCATATTTAATATATTAAGAATAAAAATATGGAATTCATTTTGAACGATATTAATTATGTAATTGAGATAAATATGGAATTCAATTTAATATTTTTTTTTTCCAAAAATGTCCTTTCTATGTATTGACCTAATTATATTATTTCCTTTTTCTTTTCAGTTTCTAGAGAACATAATTTCTGCATTATATTCAAGATTGTAAAAGAGTGTTTACACTTGGGAGTTGTTTGTAAATTAGACTTGAGTTTAAAAATATTAAATTTTTTAAAAAATTTAATATTTGATCCACAATTTTTATTTGTATATTGAAATATGATAGTTTCTTATTTATTATTATTATTATCAACTTTGCATAATAATTAGTCACATGTAAAAATATAAAAAGACAAAATTTGATAATTTATTTATGTCATTTTATGATAAAACATATGATAATTTTTTTTATTTATTTATCACTTTAATATGAAATTAAAAAATAGAAAAAATAAAATAAAATTATAATAAATTAAAAAAGATTTAATTATTCCTGTTATATACAATCAATGTATTTATAATAAAATTTTAAAATATTAATATGTGATTAATTTGATATATAAAAAAAATAATTATACCAAAAATTGCTATAATAACATATTAACATGGTATTATTGATATATTTAAAATATGATCACTCAAACCTTAACAATCAATCATTGCTCTCATAATAACATCACCCATTTACTTATTCTAAGCAAATACTTTGTTTTTTTTTTTTTTTTTAAAATACTCATACTTGTCGGTGGCATTGGGATCCTTATGCAGACAGACAAAATACCATGTGATAAAAGCAACCTCTTAATTATTATTATTTTTTTAAAAAGTATCCGTTGGGACTTAAATCTTCAACGTTAACATTACCGTTGAAAGAAACTATAACACAGAATCTGGAACTTTCCAGATCATTTGTGAGCAAAAACGAACTCCCAAACTTGTCTTTCTGTATTATATATATACGCTTCTCTCTCTCTCTCTCTGTTTCTTGTGTGAACTTGCAAATATTTACAGAGGTTAAGAAGAAGAAGAAGAAGAAGAAGAAGAAGAAGAGAAGATACAAAAAAAATAAAAAAAGAAAGATGGGAATGGTGGTGGTGATATCTCTGCCATTGATAATATTCTCTCTAATGCTTGGTTTTGGATGCTATTTCTTGGGAAGAGCCAGAGGAAGACAAGATGTCCGCACTAATGCTCAAGTATATGGAGTACCTACTCCACCACCGGGCTCTGCTTCTGATTCCTCTCCTCCAACTCTTTTCAAGCCAGACAACAACTTGTCCAATGTTTAATTATTATAAATTTCCTTCCTTTTTCTAGTTTCATTCTTTTGTATGTCCTTCAAAGATTTGGCTTTTTTAATTTGTTTCTATTGTGGACTATTTTTTTTTTATTATGTTAATTTGGGTTATAAATGTGGCTGCTATTGTATATTAGTCTCATATCAATTAATAATTAGAGATTTTATTATTTCGATACTTCTTCATGTATATATTTATATTTATATTTTTAAATTAAAATATAGTTCTTTAATATATGAATAAAGATTTATAATGTTTTTCAATAATAGTAATAGGACATACAGACATTTCAATTTTTTTTGTTTTTAAATTTGAAGCAACACCAATTAGGTAAATGGTATGAAATTAATAATAACTAATAATCCTCTTTGCTGATATGCTTTTTTCATGGCATGCAGTACTTGTTAATGGTCAGACTTGCAAAGATCCAAAGATGGTAGAAGCAAATGATTTCTTCTTGAATGGACTTCAGTTAAGAGGCAATACAACAAATGCAGCTGGGTCTAAGGTAACCCCAATTAATGTAGCTCAAATACCAGGACATAATATTCTTGACATAGCTCTTGTCGACTTTAGCTCCAGGGGGTTATGTTAACTCTCCCCACAGAAATCTTAACTGTTCTTGAGGGAAGTCCAGAAGTTGGATTTGTCACATCTAACCCAGAAAATAATCTCATTAGAAAGGTTTTGCAAAAGGGTGATGTGTTTATTTTGCTTTGAATTTGATTCATTTTCGGAGAAATATAGGGAGGGGTAAAGGTGTTGCTATTGCTGCTTTGAGTAGCCAAAATCCTGGAGTTATTACAATTTCTAATGCAGTGTTTGGTTCTACACCAGTTATTTATAGTGATATTCTTGATAAGGCTTTTCAATTGGATAATAAGGTTGTTGATCTACTACAAACAATAAGATCTAGGCATATGCAAGAAATGTATAATTAGTTTTATTCAAGAAATAATCATTTTGAGTTTATGTGTGTGGAATTTATAATTTGGAGTTTTATTTTCTTTATGATTTTGTTTGCATAAAAATCAACGAATAGCAAAAAGTGCAAATTTTTAGATTATTTTATTTATGGATTCCAGTGTTACAGTCTAAATGATATTCTATAGTTTACTTAGATAAAAAGGGTATGTCGACTTGCCAACCGTCAACTGGGCACTTCAGGGGTCTGATAAGAGTCTATCAGAGTCGTCAATCAAAGATGAGTGTATAGGAATTAACCGTCAACTCAAAGAATATATTGAGAGTAAGAAGTAGTCTATGTGTATTGATTCAAGAGAGCCTCATCTGATGTAAAACCATGTTATTTATAGCATTCACCTAGGGGTGTCCTTCTCCTTCTCTATTTAGGAAGTAGTAACTGGCTAAATTTCCTTTCTTAATTGTGAAAGATCACATTTTAATTACTGATCAATTATTATTTTAATCCAACCTCAACTGGCTTTATCTCCCTCTAGGCTCAATTATGTAATTAATTACTTATTAATTCAATGGTCCTTATCACTCATGGCCAGATTCTTTGATTTGGACCCTTCTTTTATTGAGCTTCAATGCTTTTTTGGGTCTTACTTTCATTTATGGGCTTCACATATTTGGACCGGTATCAACAATGCACCAATGCACCTACAACCTTTAACTTTATAAAGATAAAAGGTTGTACTTTTTAATCCGATCCAACCGCATTTACTGTCTTGATTTGAACAGTCACTTTAATCAAACCTAAAGCCGAACAATCACAACTTTTGAAATTTGAAATTTGAAATTTAATGCACAACTGTTTTCAACTTCCAAGTAACCAAACCAATACATCCATACTCTCATCCCCTATAAAAGCAACAGTTTGATTTCATTTAAGTTTTACACTGCCACCTTTATCTGTTATGACCCGATTTCGGATCGCGACGGTCCTAGGGTGCGGGAGATGCCGAGGCGATCGGTACCCATAGAACCCAACAATCACTATAATGCAATCACAATATCGCAACGAAAACATCTTACCCATCATCAATCACATAACAGTATATATAGCCATTTACTCACTTAAATACTATTCACTCTGTCATTCATTCTGTAACTTTCTGTAAATACCATAATCATATCATTAATAATCTCCAATATTCCCATACATATATGTTCATACGCTAACTATACCGTACAAAACCCATAGAGCAGCTAGGATACGAACATACAAAATAATACAGTGTTCATAATATTACACTGACACAAGATCTGCAGAATCCACAGAGAGCCAAAAGAGCTGGGATATCTGCCTCCTACTCTGCACCTGAGAGG
>CANXYC010107036.1:0-11982 GCA_948193065.1 Aleurites moluccanus | reverse complement strand
AAGTGTATAAATTGTGTTTTTAGCAGCAGGGCATGCTCCTTAAATAGAGGAGATGCTGCCCGATTTTGCTTGTATTGCTTAAGCTATGTTAAGCTTATTTGTGTATGCATGCCATATAGTATAGTTTATGGGTTCTTCGTGTTATTGGTAGCATAAGCATCACCCATACCCTAGGACCGTCATGGCTTCTAAGTTGGGCTGTGACAATAAGTTGGTCATTTACGGCCAAAAAAGTTTGACGCAATTGGCATGCCATTATCGCTGGCGATGATGGCATTCAAATGGTTTGCTTATGGATTTTGAGCTAAGTTTTGGTGCAACAATGACATTTCCCCAATTATCAACAATAATACACATTGAAAGCAATTCCACAAGTATTATATACATATCAATAAATATCATCAAATGTATCAATTTGGCATAAGAAAATAAGCCAAAGCCCAAGGAAAAATCAAAGGCAATTTGCCCTAATTAGGTTCGGCCAAAATGGCCTTTTTGCATATGGACTCCAATTGGCATTTTAACACTTTAGCCATAACATATGATGCATAAAAGACTCACCTAATACTCCAAATTACCAAGCAAAATTGCTTTGCCACCAATTTCTTCAAATTCCTCAAAGTAGGCAAAATGAGCAATTTTCTTCAATCAAATTTTCTACAACAATTCAACCATCAATTACTCATCAATTAACTTCCAATTAACTTATTCTATACTCATCTTACACATACTAACTCAATTACACAAAATCAACTCTTAGAACTTAGGTTTAGGGTTTGAATTTGGCAAAAATACTATATGCATCAATTGATGCAATTAAACTAATTACCTAATCTATCTAACATCAATTAACCCTAAATCAAACATAAAATCAACCAAAACAACATTTTACCTCAATTTTGAGCTTTGGCCGAAATCTTGAAGTCTTTGTTCTTGAATTTTTCTTGTTTTATATGGATGGAAATGGATGGAGGATGGATTATATTGTGTTTAAATCAAGTTTCCATGGATTTTCCTTTACAAAATGGAAGAAAAATCAATGGAGAAGAGAGGGAAAATTTTCAGACAAGGAAGAACAAAAATTGGCAAAAATTTGCTAAGTATGGCTTATATAGTAAAGTCACATTTGGCAAATTTACTTCGATAATTTATTCTGTCAATTCCATCGAGATTTGGAATTCAAAGTGGATATTCAAACATCTTATTTCTATTAATACTTTATAATAAAAATAATTTTTTAGCTGTTCTGAAACTCAAACTGTCCAAATTCCACTATATCCCTTAAAGTTTCCTTTATTTAAGGTTTTGCAATTGCTTACTTTATAAGTGTTTGTAAACATTTTTCACCTCTTTCTTTTTGCTGTATTTACATATGTATACACATAATCATTTACCCCTTAGTCAGAATCAGAAATTCATCTGTCGACTGGGCTGCTATTTTTGCAGCAGTGATATCGACACAGACATTTTTCGAAAAAGTTTTTCGTTTTTGCTCTAACTGAGTTTTTAAAATTATCTTTAGTCATTTCGATAATTTCAAACCACATACTGAGAACTTTATTCATAAAAACATGACAATCTTTTATTGGGTATTACAAGTAATTAATTGTTATGAAAAGGAGATTAAATTCCAGCTAGAAGGGCAAGCAAAATTTGAATACCAGGGTGATAGACGTGAAATTGGTATCAATCTTATTTCTGTTATTCGGGCTAAAAAGATGTTAAGAAAGGGTTATTATTATCATGACCCGCTCATGAGGCCGCGATGGTCGTAGGATGCGGGAGATGCTAGAGGCGACCGACACCCGTAGAACCCTTCAATCACATCAATACAATCTCATACTATATCAATATCACAACGGAATCATCTATTACTATCAATTACATATCAATCTATAGTCATATAATCATATAAATACTATTCATTATGTTACTCTATCATTCATTCTGTTACTTTCTGTAATTACCATAATCTTATACATATGTACTCCAAAATATTCATACATATATGTTCAAAAGCTAAATATACCATACATAATCCATGGAGCAGCTAGGATATGAACATACAAAATTATACAGTGTTAAATAATTACACTGATATAAAAACTGTAGAATCCACAGAGAGTTAAAATGCTGGGATATTTGCCTCCTACTCTGTACCTGGAGAGGGAAACAGTGAGAGGGTGAGTATTTATGATACTCAGTGAATTTAATATGCATCGACCAATAAAATAGGCAATGGAATATCAATAAACAATAGGTAGATGAGATAAATAAATCAATCTGCTCAAAATCTCAAGATACAGAGTCAAGTATAGAATATGATTGTAAAGTCAACACTCATATCAAGGAAGATATATCACATGGATAAGATAGATAATGACAGATATAGAGCCTTATGCATAGAAATGTGTCAAGCACAAATCAATCTCATATCAATAAACATAAGACAGATAAAGTCTTATGACTAGGACTGATATCCCTTCCTAGTTAGGGCATAATAACATTGTGCAGAATGCTGACAGTATGTATTCACTACCCTGTTAGGGCGGCAACTCTGTCAAATCACATCGAAATCAATAGAATCAATAAACACATCAATATATACCATTTCATAATATTGGCATCACCAAGTATCAATAACTCATCATTAATCAATTCAATGAGCAATAGAAGCAATAGGATATCAATAACAATTGATTATACAATGACCAAAGGTCTAGCAAACAACAATGGGATCAAACATAAGTTGGTCATTTACGGGTAAAAAGTTGACGCAATTGGCATGCCATTATCGCTGGCGACGATGGCATTCAAATGGTTGGCCTATGGATTTTTAAGCTAGGCATTTTATCGAACACATTGTGCGCAATAATGAAATGACATTTTGGTAAGGTTTTGGTGCAACATTGACATTGCCCCAATTATCAACAACAACACACATTGTAAAAAATTCCATAGGCATTATATACACATCAATAAACATCATCCAATGGATCAATTTGGCATAGAAAAACAGGGCAAAAATGAAGCAAAACCTAGGCAATTTTGCCCTAATGTGAATCGACCACTTTGGCCTTTTTGCATATGAATTACAATTGACATTTTAACACTTTAGGCATAACATATGATGCATAAAAGACTCACCTAACACTTCAAATCACCAAGCAAAATTGGTTTGCCACCAATTCCTTCAAATTCCTCAAAATAGGCAAAATGTGCAATTTTCTTCAATTGAATTTTCTACAACAATTCAACCATCATTTACACATCAATTAACTTATTCTACACTCAATTTACACATACTAATCTAATTTCACAAAATCAAATCATAGAACTTAGGTTTAGGGTTTGAAACTTGGGCAAAAATGCTATATGCATCAATTGATGCAATTGAACATATTACCCAACCTAACTAACATCTAATAACCTTAAATCAAACATAAAATCAAACAAAACATCAATTTACCTCAAAATGATGCTTTGGCCGAAATTCCTTGGTGCTTTGTTCTTGAAATTTTCTTATTTTCTATGGTTGCAAATGGATGGAGGATGTATTATATGAAGTTTACTTCAAGTTTCTATGGTTTTTCCTTAGCAAAATTGAAGAAAAATCAAAGGAAATGGATGGAGCAAGTTTCAGACAAGGAAGAAGAGAAATGGCCAAAAATATTTCTAAGTGTGGCTTATATAGTAAGTCACATTTGGAAAATTTCCTTTTGGTCCTTAAACTTTTCTTAAATTATGCTTTTGCCACATTTTCCTTTGATAATTTATTATGGCAATTTCGTCAAGATTTGGATTACAAAGTGAATATTCAAACATCTTATTTTTATTAATACTTTTTAATAAAAATAGTTTCAGAGCCATTCTGAAACTCAGACTGTCTAAATTCCATTATACCCCTAAAGTTTCCTTTATTTACGGTTTTGCCATCGCTTACTATTTCAATGTTCTTAAACATTTTTCACCTCTTTCTTTTTACTGTATTTACACATGCATACACATAAGCATTTATCCCTTAGTCAAAATCAGAAATTCATCTGTCGACCGGATTGCTATTTTTGCGGCAGCGATATCAACACCGATATTTTCCGGAAAAGTTTCTTGTTTTCGCTCTAATTGAGTTTTTAAAATTATCTTTAGTCATTTCAATAATTTCAAACCACATAATGAGAACTTTAATCATAAAAACATGGTAAGCTATTCTAGGGTATTACATTCTACCCTCCTTCAAATAAATTCGTCCTTGAATTTAAAATACATACATACACATATACATCAATGATGGAACAGGAATGGATACTTGTCCTTTATGTCTTGCTCACTTTCCCATGTGCACTCTTCCATCAACTGAATCCTCCATAGCACTTTAACCATTGGGATTTCTTTGTTTCTCAGTTGCCTAACTTGTCTATCCATAATTTCCACTGGTAGTTCCTCAAATGATAAGTCTTCATTAACCCCAATATCCTGTACCTCCAATATATGCAATAGATCGGATATATATTTCCTCAGTATAGAAATATGGAACACCGGATGAATATGGCTCAAATTTGGTGGAATAGCCAATCTGTAAGCCACATTGCCAATCTTATCAAGTATCTCAAATGGGCCTACAAATCTTAGTGACAACTTCCCTTTCTTCCCAAATCTCATAATACCTCTCATTGGTGAGATCTTAAGAAAGACATGGTCACCAACTGCAAAATGAACATCCTTCCACTTTGGATCAGCATAACTCTTCTGTCTGCTGAAAGCGGTCTTCATTCGATCTCTAATGATAGGCACCTTTTCCACTGTTTCCTTTATCAATTTTGGTCCCTCTATCTATTTCTCTCCTGGTTCCACCCAACACACTTGAGATATGCATTTCTTACCATACAGTGCTTCATATGGAGCCATTCCAATAGAAGAATGGTAAATGTTATTGTAGGAGAATTCAATCAGTGGCAAATACTGATCCCAGTTACCTTTAAAATCCAGAACACATAATCTCAACATATCCTCCAAAGTCTAGATAGCCTCTCTGACTGTCCATCAGTCTGTGGATAGAAATTTGTATTAAACCATAACTGGGTACCCATAGCTTCCTGGAACTTCTACCAAAATTGAGAAGTGAATTGCATACCCCTATCAGATATGATCATCACTGGCACTCCATGAAGCCGTACAATCTTGTCCACATACAATTGTGCATATTGAGTTACAGAGTAAGTAGTCTTCACTTCAAGAAAATGAGCAGACTTTGTCAATCGATCTATAATAACCCACATGGAGTCATAACCCTGTATAGTCCTCGATAAAAGGACTACAAAATCCATAGTAATCTGCTCCCATTTCCACTATGGCAACTCAATCTCCTAAAGTAAGCCAGACGACTTCTGATGCTCAAACTTAACCTACTGACAGGTTAAGCATGTAGAGACAAACCGAGCTACATCTTTTTTCATACCAGACCACCAATACATATCTCTCAGATCATGGTACATTTTGGTAATTCCAGGATGTACACTATATGATGAATAGTGAGCGTCTCTCATAATTTGATCCTATAGCCCATCAATATCAGGTACACATATCCGCTTCCCACATTTCAATACATTATTCTCTACTATGAACTCTGTTGCCTTACCATTCAGAACACCACCCTTCATCTTCAATAAATATGG
Organism: Aleurites moluccanus; assembly: GCA_948193065.1. NCBI lineage: Eukaryota > Viridiplantae > Streptophyta > Magnoliopsida > Malpighiales > Euphorbiaceae > Aleurites > Aleurites moluccanus. The sequence goes on along the minus strand of CANXYC010107036.1, from coordinate 6,310 downwards.
ATCATTATCATGTGCCATCTTTATATCATCAATCAATAGTTGCTTAACCCAAAATTGGTCTATCAAAGCCTGGTTTTGATCCAGGGATCCCAAATCCAACTCTATACCCATATCAGCTAACTCATTCATCTTTCAGATCAAAGGTCTCCTGACAATCGAGATGTGAGCTAGACTGCCTATAGATTTTCGGCTCATTGCATTAGCTACTATATTAGCCTTGCTCGGATGGTAAAGGATCTCACAATCATAATCCTTTAGCAACTCAACCCATCTGCGCTGCTGGAGGTTCAGATAGTTCTGCTGAAGTATATACTGTAAACTCTTATGATCAGTATATATCTCGCATTTAGATCTATACAAATAATGTCTCCAAATCTTTAGTGCAAACACTACAATTGCCATCTATAAATTATGTGTTAGATAGTTTCCCTTATGCTTTTTTAACTACCGAGAAGCATAAGTAATCATTCTCCGAAGCTGCATCAAAACACATCCCAATCTAATTCGAGAAGCATCACAATACACTGTAAATTTCTCATCCTCTGATGGAAATACTAATACTGGAGCACTCGTGAGGCAAGATTTCAAAGTCTGAAAGCTACTCTCACATTCATCAGTCCACAGATATCTCTCCTGTTTTCGAGTCAACTTAGTCAATGGAGCAGCAATTCTCGAGAAATCCTTCACAAACCTTCTATAGTATCCTGCCATACTAAGGAAACTACGTATCTCTGAAACACTAGAAGGCTGAGGCCAATTTGTAATTGCTTTAACCTTTTGAGGATCTACCATAATGCCATCCTTATAAATCACATCACCAAGGAAATACACTTATGTTAGCCAAAATTGGCATTTAGACAACTTAGCATATAGTTGATGCTCTTGAAGTGTCTGCAATATAATCCTCAGATGCTCTGTATGCTCCTCCTCACTTCTGGAATAGATAAGAATGTCATCAATGAACACTATGACAAACTTATCCAAGAATGGTCTGAATACCCTATTCATCAGATCCATAAATGCAACAGGTACATTAGTAACCCGAATGGCAACACTAGAAACTCATAATGTCCATATCGGGTTCTGAAAGAAGTCTTAGTTACATCACATGTAAAACCTTAGTTAAAACCTAGAACATGAACAATAAAGGGGAAACTTGGGATTTTTTATTTGATTTAAATATTATGATTTGCTATGTGTATATGCATGAATTTGACTGGTATGCATGTTTTATGATGTATTGCAGGAGTAAAGGAGGTTTAAAGGCTGTTAGGAAACAATCGGGTAAAATTGAGTTTTTGGTGAACTAGGGGCAAAATGGTCATTTCACACCCTATGAGTTTCTATGGAAATTAACCTTATATTTGATGATAAAAGAGAATATTATGTCATGAAAATAGTGGTATAATGGTCATTTGAATTATTGTTGGAAAATAAAAGCTGGTAGAAAATAATTCCTAGAAAAGTTAATCGGATAGGGATCCAATTCGAACTAGGGGTAGTATAGTCTTTTCCTAAGGAATATGGACTTATATGGTGTATGAAAGCCTATGGTATCATTTTAGGCTAACCTAAATCAAACCATTGGATGAAAAGATCAAGAATTGAATGGTTAGTAAGCTAGGTTTCACAATTTTTACCATAAGATCAATGCATAGGATTACCAACTTGATATTTAAAGTGATATTTCACACCTCTTCATCTTCCTTAGCAAAATCACCAACCAAACTTTTCTCTTTCCTCATTTGAAGTTTCGGCCACATTGATGAACACCAAACCAAGTTTTTTTCTTTCATTTTTTGATCCAAACTAGTTAATTCCATCATTCTAAACACAAATATATCCTTAGATTCAAAAAAAAAAAAGTCAAGAAAAGTTGATAAATCAAAGCTTTGAAATTTTCAAAGAACTATTAGAAAAGTCAGTGATTTTACCATTCTTTTAGTTTAGTTTTGATCCTAAGATGTTCTTTTATGTTAATTGGTAACAAATATGTGTTTAGGTTGGAAGAAAACTCAAAAGTTGGAAAGGAAACCCTAACTTGAAAAGGTATAATTCAAAGGTGTTATTTTGATGGAGTTTTTGTTCAAATGTGTTGTATTTGATGTATATGTATTGAATTAGTAGCCATTTGATGGAAATAAACTCATTTGAATGAAATACTAGGTTGGCCAAAATATTGATGCTTAGGAAATGAAGTTGTACTTTGATGTTTAATAGGTTTAAAAGCTTGAATGTTATGCATTTGATGTGTATTGATGTTATTTGAATGATTGGTGTTGAAAAATGAATTAATGGAGTGAATTCCATTTAGGTCGAACCATATTGACTTTATAGGTTCAATGTGTTAGGTTGAAGTAATTAGGAAGGAAGGGTGTGAATATGGATTAATGATGTATATGATGCAAATGTATGAGTTTAGATATGGAAATGGTGTTTGATATAAGTACTTGGAAGGTAAACTTGGAATTAAGTGTATGTTTGATATGAAATGTTGAACTAAGTGTATATGAATTCTTAACTTGATGTAATAGTGATGAACATATGAAATGTAAGTCAAATGTGGTGATAGAATGTGTTTGATACATAAAGGAATGGAAAAAGCGTGAATTGTGTAATATGAGGTTTATAGTGTATAGTATGTATGCTTGATGCATTGTAATGTGAATAATATATCTTATAATGTATTTGAGTCTTACCGAAGTGTCATATGTGGAAATAGGTGAACCATTGGGTACTCCAGCTGAAAGTGTCGAGCAGCGGGCCAATTAGGGCTACCAAGTATATTTTGGGGGACAAAGTGACAGTTTATATTAAAGGTGATTCTATATGTATAATCATGCATGATTTGTATCATATATGCTGTAATATGTCATTTGGACTGATAAAACAGAGTTTGATATCCAAAAACACCAACAGTGCATTTTGACTTGTAAATAAGCCCACCGAAATGACCTAAAATGACCTAAACTTTGATTGGCTATAAAATGAAACCTAAAAAGCCAATTGAGCCCCTACTTGGTCCAATCTTCTAATTTTTCCCTAAGCTTTAAAATGGTACCTCATGGTCCATTTGAATCCATTGATAGCATACTTAACCAGAAACTACTCAAAAATCCCAAAATGGACTCGTAACAGTGAGTGTCAGTTGCAGCAGCGCAATTGGGCCCCACCGACCATTTTTTTGACTTAACCCGAATTTGTTCTATTATTTATTATGAATATATATTAGATTATTCCACAGTGATATGAGTTATATTTATGCTATATTGATTGTTATATGGAGACACACCCATATGGTATTATAACAGGGCTACCTCGATGGTGTAGCGGGTAATTCCATCGATTGTGTGCACACTGGTATTCATTGGACCCTTGCTAGGGAAGGGCGTCATATTCTCTAGCCGTAAGGATTGATCTCCCTTACGTATACTGGATTACTGGATTATGCACGATTGTGCTATTATAGTACTGGATTACTAGATTATGCACGATTATGCTATTACATATAGTGCGATTGCACTTTTCACTGGACTCAATCCTGTTATTTCATATGTGTGTTGACTCGTACACTGGATATTCATATGGATACTTGTTATACCCTTTACTTGTTATCTTATATTGATTCTACGGGTCATTTGACAGCAATCATAGTATTATGAACATCTACTACATTTTTATATAGATAGATTCACTGAGTATTTTTATACTCACTCCCATAGTTATTTATGTTTTTTAGGACCGCAGTGAGACTCGAATTCCATTGGCACCTTCTATCCTTGCCTTGGAATTTTGCTACTTGTAACATGTAATACTCGGGTCTCAAAAGTATATGTAAATAGTTATACAATAATAGAGATTCCATGGTACTATAATCTAAATAGAGGCATATATGTGTGTGATTGTATTTCTATAGTTTTGCATATAAATTATGTTATGGATGCATATAGTTTGATATATGGATATATGTTGAGTTGATATTGGAAGTTGATATGGAAATTGATTATAAAGTGATATTAGAAGTGTTTATTGCTTTTTCTACAGCGGGGTATAGTCATATATTAGAGGAGATGTTGTCGAAATTTCAGCAGCATTATTAAGCTATTTGAGCTTATTATATGTATTGTATGCCATATTATATAGTTAATTGGATTCTTCATGGTACTAGTAGCTTAGACAACACCCGTACCCTAGGACCGTCGTGGCTCCCAGGTTGGGTCGTGACATCACCCTTCTTGATTCTCAATTGGTGATACCTAGATCTCAAGTCAATCTTAGAGAAATGACTGGCACCCTGCAATTGATCAAATAGATCATCAATCCATGGCAACGGATATGTATTCTTCATTGTCATCTTATTCAGCTGTCTATAATCAATACACATCATCAGAGAGCCATCCTTCTTTTTCACAAACAAGATTGGAGCACCCCACGGAGCACTGCTCAGTCTAATAAATCCTCTATCCAATAACTCCTGCAACTGCACCTTTAACTCTTTCAACTCTGCTGGTGCCATTCTGTACGGAGGAATGGATATCGAATCGGTGCCTGAATTGTAATACCCTCAAAAGTCATAACTTATATGCATGAATTAATTCTCAGTATGTGGTTCAAAAGCATTGCAATGATGGGAAATAATTTTGGAGACACAGTTAGAAAGCGAACAAATTACTTTTATGAAAATCGGCGGTGTCAGGAACACTGCCGAAAAATCAATAGTCTGGTCAATAGATAAATTTCTTATTCTAACCAGGGGTAAAAGATCACATAAATACAATTGTAATTTTGGTAAAAAGAAAGAGGTAAAAAATATTTAGGAGCACTGAAAAAGTAACCGATGGGAAAATCGTAAATAAATGGAATTTCGAGGTGAATAGTGGAAATTGGTCTATCTGGGTTTCAGAATGACTCTGAAACTATTTTTATAAATAAGTATAAATTAAAATAAGCCTTTGATTGCCCACTTTGAAATCTAAATCCTGACAGAATTTTTAGAATAAAGTACAGAAGAAGTTGGGGTCAAAGTATAATTACTTGAAAGTTTAAGGACCAAAATAGAATTTACCATTATGATTTAATAAATTAGGCAACACTTAGTCAAATTTTGCCATCTTCTTCTTTTTGCTCAAGCTTGGCCGAACCATTCTCTTTACTTCTTCCATTTCATTTCTTCATCTTCCAACCAAATTTCTTAAGGAAAACTAAAGAAAGCTTGGATTTAAGCTTGGTTCTACCATTTCCAATCCATTTCTTCCTTGAATTCACAAAGGAAACCAAGAAAGAATTGCTTCATCATTTCGGCTAGATCACCCATTTGACGTAACCAATTAATTTGTTTGATTTTATGGTTTATTTGGATAATTTAGAAGTTGAATTGAATGGGTTTTAGGTTAGATTGCATCAATTGATGCATTTGGATAGAAATTCCTAATTAGCTAACCCTAATTGAAGTTGTATGTCATGGCTTATTGAATTGATGTTAGTTTATGATATTTGATCTTAGAATATGTTAATTGGAGGCTATATGATGATTAATTGGTGGTTATTTTGGTGTAGAAAAACAAGTTTCACAAGATTGTGCTTATTGCCTCCTTTGAAGCTTTTGGGTGGAAATCAATTTTCCAAAGCAATTGGAAGCCTTAGGTGAGTTCTATATACATCATTTGACATGTTCTAAGCATTGAAATTTGATTTGGAAACCATATGGAAAAACACCATGTTGGCTGAATGCATTGACACTATTCATTGCCTTGATTTTTCTTTGTTTTTCCTTTGTATTCCTTAGCCATTTCGATCCATTTCATGTTGTTTAATATTGTATATGTAACACCCTAGCTTAAAGGCTTAGAACATAAGCTTAAAGGGGCAAACCTAAGGGTTTTTCCATTTATTTATATGTAATGTATGATGCATGATTTTGCTTAAATTGAATGAATATGCATGTTTTAGATGGTTTTACACATGTAAAAGTACATCAAAGGCGGTTAGGAAGAAATTGGAAGAAACTTGAAATTTTGTGAACTGGGGCCAAAATGGTCATTTTGCAGCCCTTCGAGTTCTTATGGAATTATCACCATATTTAGAATTAGAAAATGATTTAAGTGAATGTAAATGGTATTAGTTAGTTAATTTGAAGATTTGATGGAAAAATAAATCCAATTGAAAATTGTACCGGGTAAGCTCCTCAATTGAGGTGCTTCGGTTGCACTAAGGGCATTATGGTCTTTTCCTTTGAGGTATGGAATTATACTATGTATGCAACCTTATGTTATTAGTTTAGGCTTGATTAAATCCAACCATTGGATCAAAT